>JAOXJP010032108.1:0-16776 GCA_025762735.1 Platanus orientalis | reverse complement strand
TTCTTTAACTTAACATGACATGAATCTAACCCACCAACACAAATTACCACATAACCCATGAACCTGACATGAACCTAACATGAAATAAGCGGGTTAGGGTTGAGTGTAACATGTTTTGGGTCGACGACTTTAACATGATTAATAGGTCAGGTTAGGATTGAACCATATAGTCGTATACCCTTATCCTGACACGACATGAACCCGACTTGTCAACATGAATTATCACCCCTAGCTAACTACTTCAACCAATGTCAATTTTGGTCTTCTTCTCATTCGAGCACCTTTAACTTGCATCGTCTCACCTCTCACTAATATATTCATTAATCCTTGTTGCACATGACTAAACCATATCGATTGACTTTTCCTTAATTTATCACCTATTGGTACTACACCTAAGATCCTACAAATGGATTTATTCACAATTCTATCATTTCTAGTCTTGCCACTCATCCATCTCAACATCTCATTTCAGTCACACTCATTTTATGTACTTATTGTTTGTTGGTTGTCTAACATTTTATTCCATAAAACATGGTAGTTCTTATAAGTATCTTATAAAATTTTCTTTTCAATTTTAGTGGTATTCATTTATTACACAGCACTCCTAAAACACCTCTTTACTTCGACCATTATGCTCTAATTCTATGAGCAACATCATCTACAACTAATATCTCATTCTTTATGCATGATTGAGCCAAGTTAACAAAAATGGTCACTCTAAGATATCTCTCGGTTAGCATTCTAACTATTCCGTCGTAATTTCTATCTATTTTTGCTAAACTTGCATTCTATAAACTCTACTTTAATCCAGTTTATATTAAAAACTTTTGATTTTAAAAAGTCCTTATGTACTTCTAACTCTACATTTACCCATTTTCTAGTCTCATCATTTAATAGAGCATCACCAATAAAACAACATACACCATGACACCACCTCCAATGTAAGTCTAATCAACTCATTCATAACTATAGGCGAAAAGTACAAGTTCAACGTCGATCCTTGGTGTAAGCTTATTGTGATCACAAACTCACTTTTTTTATGAGTTACACCCCATTATTAATGGTTAAAGATGCTGTGATTTTAGAATCATGATCATAAAACTCAAAGCAATTAAATTAAATTCATCAGTATAAATTATCTAATTAAATAAAAAGGTTAAAACTGGCCCTCTTAGTATTAGATGATGTACTCAAGAGAGTCGACTTTATTTAAACCAAAAAAGAAAGAAAAGAAAGGGTCAGCTTAAAATAAGAATGATCTCGGCAATCCTTGTTGATTAACAAACATTTCAGAGAGAGAGAGAGAGAGAGATTAATCTGACCTTCATGAATAAGGAGATCCCAGGCATAGGGAGCTCTTCCATCCTTTGCTACTGCTCCTTCAAGTTCAACCTACATATTCTCACCAAACAATACATACCCAAATATCTTAGTTTTACTATAATTTGATTACTCTTTTCTTCGTTTGAATCTCTGGTAATGTGTTTGAGAAACAAAACAAATGTTTTATGACCAAAAAAACGTTTGTGCCCCATACAGAGTGACTGACTGGTGATGCGTTTTTTAATTTGGTGTCTCTTTTTTGAAACCTATTTTTTAATTTGAACATCATTTTTCATGCTTTTAATCTTCTGCACCCACATGTCAGCTTGTGTGATCGTAGAGTGTCACCGAAAATTAGCCGTATGAAGTTTAGAGATGAGGAACAACCTGTTAGGCAGAAGTTCCGTAACAAAAACAAAGTCGGATGAGAAGTCATTTCTGCTATAATTAGGAGCGTTTTCGCCCAAACCCACCACTGCAAAGTTCAGCAAAAGAAAAAGCGAGGATTGACCACGTCTTGGACTCCAGCTCCAGGTACAGTTCTTTAGAGTCTCACCCGCAGATGATTTCACGCCTAATGGATATAAAGACAGAAGCGAGACGCAAGAGCTGACGCATTAAATAAAAGTGAAAATTTTTTGGAGAAGTCTTTTAATTGAGAAATTCCTGTGGCCCAATTCATGGACTATCTGCCAATATTTTCCCCTTATAAAAGTAGTGTTAATGATGAAAGATGGTGAGTTGACAAAAAAGAACAATGGACGATCCTGTCGTTCTCCAAATTTTGTCGTGAAATTGGGTTGGAACAATTGCACTTTATTAAAAGCTCAATCTCACATGAGATGGTTTGCATGACAGAGTTCGTATGGAGATGAAGAGTTCATTTTTTGCTCTTTTGGAATCATCTTGACTGGATTGCATGAATGTTATATGACTATTTTTTATTTTTTATTTTTTATTTTTTTGGGGATGATATGCATAATTATATTTCTTCAATTAATGCCGGTATCCTGGAATTTGGAGCAAGTGTAATTCATGGTTCTGAGAACCGAGAACCGGATTGGTCATCAAACTTGTAAAGTGGATGGTTTAAGCCCAACCAGGTTTGGGTGTTTTTTATATGATTTAATAGTGATTTACTTTAAAATTATACTAAAAAATTAGACAAATTATAACGCATTAGAAAGCTTAGTAAAAAGATAAGATTTGAGATTAAAACATACTAAATCTAAAAAAATAATACATAAAAACTAATACAATAATTAACATATCCTTGATGCCTAGTCAAGAGATGAATAACATAATTAAAATTAAAGATGAAGGACATATGATCATAAAATAGAGCAAAACTATACCAAGATGGGAAAGGCGCATTTTTATTTTTTATTTTTTTATTTTTTACTTAGCTAAAAAAAAATTAAACTGATTGGTTTTACAATAATCGAGTTTGTTAAAAACTGATTGGTTTTTGTTAGATTTGTTGGTTATATGCGATTTTTTGTAAATTACATTTTTAAACTTTTATAGAATTATTGGTCCTATCCGGTTATCATATGGTATAACTGCTTGGGGGCCTCCATCATCCACTAGTTCCATGGTTAATCAAAACATCATGCTAAATGGATTTCACCTAACAGGTCAACTGGGCAAAATATCAGCTTTTATAGATTTGATATAATATCATACAATTCAACTTCATTTGATCATTATGGTATGGACAGATACGATGGGACCATTCAGTGGTGGCGCTGATCCTATGCATGAAACATGTGATTTATGGCGGCCTAAGATCCTTTTATGAATTTTGCAGCCCCATGCGTAAGACTTTCTTTTCTAAATTGAAGAGTTAAAAGTGACTTTTCTTCCACATAGTGATCATTGGGATTAAGTGGTAGGAAGAAGAATAGAGTAGAGGGACCTTCACTTCTTAACCTAATCTTTTTCTACTAGGTAATCTATTATGAAGAATTATCACATTGAAAACACGTTTCTTTTTTAATGATAACCTCAAAATTAATAATGACTGCCAGAACAATAAATTATCATAATATTAAAAGCTTATTGTAATCTTTTGATCCAATCGAAAGCAAAGACTCAATCAAAAAGAAAAGAATGCAAAAGGGGCTGACATCCTCTCTCTCTCTCTCTCAAATATTCATTTTTAACTCTTTCTCTTAATTTTCTTAGTTTCCTTAATCTCTCTCTTCTCAAAATCTGCTAGATTCTTGCTTTCTCTCCATAAAAATAATTTAATGTAACTATAGATTTTGTTTCCTAATATCTCCTTGTTGGGGTGTGGAATTTGATGCGAAAGAAGCCTAGAAGAAAGTGATAGACCAAACCAATCCAACCAAAACAGGTGGGTCAGTCCGACAATGTTTGAATCTACACAAAAAAGATGCCAGAGATAAGAGTGGACCGATCCACACGTTTTGCCAAACCAATCAGGCCCAGACCGTGCAAGCCAACTATTTTGTACAGATCGGTCAGTGGAGAGATGAGATTTTCTTCAAACTCGACCTCTAGGTTCTATATAAAGTCTTTATAGTCGTTTAGGGTTATGAGATGAGGTTTGTAACTAAGAGAAATGGATTTTCTCTAGGCTTTTTCATTGAAGGAGTTGCTTCAAGGTGAAAAAACGGTTTCTTCCTTTGGTTATGAAAAAAACGGTTTCATCTCAATGTTTTGGGGTGGAATAAAGTGTTAGAGAGACGGTGAACGAAAAAACTTGTAATCTTCTATTATAATGAAATTGTTTGTTTGGTTCCTATTGAAAACGATTTTGAAAGTGTCCAGATACGAAATCTGACTGGGTAGGCATATTTGAGCCATAATAAAAGTGGGACCCATAAGTTGTTCGAGGCAAGTCCACATGAATTCATGTTCACCTCAATGAGAAGAACAACATTGTATAGTTGGATGCTCAAAACAGGTAAGGGGTGAATGAGAAATTGTCTCCAAAAGTGTCTAGTTGATCACTGGTAAAACTGGTAAAAGTGTATGAAATTTGAATAATCCCACATGGACTAGACCATAAAACTTTTTGTGTTCATATACACTAATGTTAAACATAAGTTTGGGTCCCAAGGAGCACCGCTGTTTTGTAGATAGAGAGGACCTAGTCAACATGGGTCGGGCCTATATTTAAACACACTCACACGCACGTCAAACCAAGCCAAGTCGGGTTGGGTTGAGTCAATAAGAAAAAATAATATTTTTATTACTATTTTTTCTTTTTACTTTCTCCCAAATTTAGTTATACCTGTAGAAGACATGTCTTTACAGTTTTGCCCTTATAGGGGTATGTCAATTCATATAGATTTTATAGTTATGCCCTTGGTGACTATCATAATCGAATAGACACACATGTGACTATTAAATCATACCTATTGACACGTCTGTTTCGTACAGACATGTAGTAGGCTACTAAATTGCAACATTTTGCATTCTTGTATGTTCGAACACCAAAGGTCGTGTCTCTATGCCTGTTCCGAACAGACATGAACAAGTCTATAAATAAACATCCCTCCTTCATTTTGTACATACTATTCAACTCCTGATCAATTCCAAATTCAAAATTCATAGTATTCTTTTAGGCATCATAGAGAATGTCTGAATTAGACATGTAGAGAGCATGATAGTGTGTCCGTGTTCTAAGAGAGAGAATACAACACAACTTTGATTCGTCAGGCACACAGATTGTAGTACTTCTTCTGTGTGTATAGATCATTGTATCCTGAGAGGTAGACGCCCGAAGAATTCGTAAGCACTACTACGAGGGGCGAAATCTATCTTAAGGACATAGTGTCAAACACTAGTCTTGATTAATTTCGAGTATGATTTATTGTCAAATCATTTAGTCAAGTAAGTGGTTTTTTTCATTTCATTTTAAGTATTTTATTTATATGAAATAGATACTAGTTGTTTACATAATAGTGCATATTATAGAATATAGACCCAACAGTTCCATGGTTTTTCCCTGGTTAAATTCCACATTTATTATTGCATCCTAAGGAACTCACATCAAGAGGATTTTGATCTTGACACTCTTTGCATCCACAATGCAATGAAAACCAAAATTATATGAGATTATAAAACAAGTTTTAAATAGTTTCACATTGGGCCTACACAAGATGACATAATTGATTTTTTCAATTACAACTCTTTTTTCTGGTAATCAGGAGCACACCTAGTAACCCTTAATTTGAAGAAGTGTAATACTTCCCTAATATACAGTACATTGTTGGTGATGAGCCACCAAACAGAATACAAGGCACCTATTACAATAGTCTCTACCTTCACTTAGATACTATTGAACCCTGAAGAAAACCTGTAGTTACCTCTAAGAACAAGATCTTGAGGTGCCTGTGTAGTTGTAGTTCATTCCAAAGAAGTCATATAAGAAGCAGCTTAACTTGTTTCAGTTATGTGGATTTAATGAGAGCCAAATTTGTAGGAACTTGAGTCAAACAAACTAGCAAAAATAGCTTCATAGTGTAGAGAAAAAAAAACCCATAAATTGAGCCCAAATAACTAAATTGAAGTATGCCAATCAAGACCTAAGAAAGAGTAGGTCTTCTACATAAACTTTTGAGGTAATAACTCTTAATGGCATATGACTAAGGTTCACCATATATAATAAACTCGTCAAAAGCTAAAACTGTAATGAGACAAATGAGAAGTTTGAGAGAAAGTAGAGATGTTGTTCTCAACTTCAATAGTTCCATCAGTTTTGAAGCTTCTTCCCTTGAGAAAGTTGGTGTACCATTGTGCAGAGAGCTTGGGGTATCTCTTCAAATATTGGTCGTTAAAGTCTATGTAATATAGACCATATCTTGATTTATAGCCATCCATTAATTCAAAAAGGTCCAAGAAGGACCATATAAAATATCCTCTGGTATTTGACCCATTCCTGTCCAAAAAAAACAAGTCAAAAACACAATAGTACAATACCTTACTTTATTAGGAACAGAGAATTAACTTAATGACTAATTAAAAAATGACAATAATACCTCAAGGCTTGGAGCAAACTACCAATGAAACCCTCCAAATATGTTACTCTTGACGTGTCGTTCAATGATGTGTTGCTTAAGGTCTTTTGACTTGGAGAGAGTATGATCATGGCATATGTCAAAGGACAAGTGGCACAGGTACACAAGGAGTTATTCTGAAGAAAAAAAACTCCATGACAAAATGAAAGAAATTTGTTTCCACCACCTAAATAGAAACCAAAATTAAATACATTTGTTTCCATGACAAAATTAGTTGTTTCATTTTTATATTTGTTTATTATTTTTGTAGGGAAAGTGTCTTGAATTCAACCCGAATACAACCCATTTGTGTGATCCAGAGAGTGATCCAATATGAACTGATCCGATTCAAGTCCATCAACATGAAGCAGTTGTGAAGGGTATTTTGATGTTTTTGGCCCGCATTGGGTTGTAGGGATTCTTAGGATACATGATGTTATAATATAAAAGGGTTGTAAGAAGGTTTTGGTAGTGCGAGGGACTAAGCAATTTGAAAGACTATGTGTTGAAGCCAGACTTCTTTGTGGAGAGTTCTTTGGCTTTTCCCTTAGGGTTTTGCCTTTGGATTTTGGAAACTTGCCTTTATGCATCTTGTAATCTCCATTTGTTTTAGAGGAATTTATTGATCGTCTTTGCCCATGGATATAAGCAATCTTTTCAAATCACGTTAATATTGTGTTATGTGATTGGTCTATGATCTTCTTGTTTTCTTGTTTTGATTCAGGCCATTACAATCTTGAATCCAATCTATTTTGTTCCGTTGTATCGTTTTGCCACAACAAACTTATATAAGAGCTTAAGGTTCTTTGGTAATCAACCAATGGTTGTTGTTGGTTGAAGTTATGGGTTGAGGATTCTTTATTGTTTGGATTTCTGCGATGACTATGAAGGTTTCAACTGAAAGGTTTGAGATAGAGAAATACAATAGAAACAACAGTTTTGGCTTATGGCAAATTAAGGTTAGAGACCTACTGATTCAACAAAGTTTGTACAAGACATTGAAGGGGCAACTGTTAAGATGTCAAAAAATGACTAAGAGGATTATGATCTAAAGGGTACGAGTGTAATTCATTTATGCCTTGCAGATGAGGTATTGTATAATATTTCAAATGAAGATTCTGTAGCAAAGCTTTGGTTAAAGCTTGAAATCCTAAACATGACAAAATCTCTTAAAAATCGTTTTTATCTCAAGCAGAAACTCTATACCCTACGAATGCGAGAATGTATGGGTATTTCTGAACATATTAATGAGTTTAATAAGATTATTTGTTAGTTGACAAATATTTGATCAAAGCTTGAAAAAAAAAAAAAAAGATAAGGCCATAATCATGTTGTCTTTACTTCCTTCATTATATGAGCATCTCATGACAACTTTGATCTATAGGAAGGATTCTATTGATTTAGAGGACGTTACAACAATCTTTCTTTCAAACGAATTGGAAAAAATGGCTATATTGATTCCGATTTAGAGTGTTACTATTGTTATAAAAAAAAAAAAAGGGGGCACATTTAAGGCTAATTGTCATAAGCTTAAAGAAAATAAATAAAAAAAAAGTTCACTCCTCAAATGCAGCTGGCATTATGGAGAAAATTTTTGAAGCCGACATGGTTTTGGCAGTGACCATTGGGATGATGGTTCTTAGGACTTGAATCTTGATTCAGGTTGTTCTTATCGTATGTGTCCCAATAGGGATTCTTTTTCCACCTACAAGTCAATTAATGGTGGTTTTTTCTTAATGAGTAATGGTACACCATGCAAGATTTTGGGGATATGAACAATCAAAATCAATATGCATGATGGGTTTCTGAAAAACATTGGCAAGTGTTGGCCTATTCTAGATTTGAAGAGTAACCTCAATTCTTTATGTGAACTAGATTCTACTGGTTGTAAAGTCTTTGTTAAAAGAAAATCCATGAGGATTCTTAGGGATGCCTTGGTTGTTTTGAAAGCAAGAAAGGTTAAAAACTTTTATGTGATACTTGGGAATACCATTAGAGGTGGAGAAGTTTTTTCAACATCATATTTTGATTTAGTTTGTACATAGTTGTGGCATATGTGAATAGGTCACATGTGTGTAAGATGTTTGGCAAAATTAACCAAGTAGGGTTTGCTTTGTGCTGAGAAGTTTGAAATCTATTAGCAATATTCTTTTGGAAAGCAAATAGAGATGTTGTAATTCTAGGATTTAATCAAGAAAACTAAAGGAAAATACCTCAAGCAAGCAAATTGTGAAATATGAAGTTTTGAGTTTGGGTGTTCAATTGGAAGTGGAGTTGAGTGTGAGACTCCTATTTTGTTGGTGTTGTTTGCATTGTTTCAAAAATAGTAATTTTGATTAATTTTCACAAAAATATAGATAATATTCATAAATTTCTCCCATGATAACCATATGTAATTCTAGGATTTAATCAAGAAAACTAAAGGAAAATACCTCAAAAGCTAAACTAGACACAAGATGAAGATCTGACCCAATCTCCTCAACATTCACACCTTCTTAAGGGTTCTCCAAGTTTCTTATACATCTTGGCAGACTAAAAGTCCCCCCCACCCCGGAACGTGGGTAATGACATATTTATACTTCAGAGAAGCCAAAGAAACCCTAAGGAGTGTGGAATCCTTATGGGATTCTCATCCTAATGTTGTGGAGGCCCATAAACCCAAATACAAGTCAAAATTTCATTTAGGTAAATATATCTTTAATAATTATAAATGGTCACACCTCTAATTGCAATCATGCTAGATAACACATTGTAACCGAACCCCCTAGGAAAAAAATAGCATTGAGACCCTTCCTGACATATATTTCCCAAATATTTCCTTCCATTACACGACATTCTTTAATGACTTTCAAGACAATAAATTAATAACTGTCTAACCCCTCATTAAAACATGATCTTTAGGAATTTAATGAATTGATTGAATTTCTAAAAACAATATTTAATAAAATATTTTTCAAAATAAATTCATTTTCATAATAAATTAATTTTGAAATCATTTAACACTCTTTATCAAAACCACTTGTACCATATTTTTTTTATCTAATCATATCATGCATGTTCTAAGTTGAATATCTCCTACTTAAGGGTAGTGGATTCCTTGTTGGACATTTACACTCTCTCAAATATCATATAAGCTATCTGAACTACCCATGATATAACCTCCAATTAGGTATCACTAGTTGGTAGTTCAAAAAAATGAACATACAATTTAGATAAATACAAACCCCTTAGGTCTAAGGATGAGTCTATAAATATGAAGCACACTTTTCCTAACAATGAAGTGTTACCAAGTGTGATCATTATGGATCCCTTTAATACATTCATATATGCACCCATAGGCAAGTTTAAAGTCTCACTCCAGTGACTGAGATTACATCACTCCATTATACTCTATATGTAGCAACCCTGTAAGTGAAATATCCAGCATCACCCATAGTTGTAAAGTTTCAAGTGTACAAGAATTGGATTATCAGATCTATCCACGCATTCCAATTTCTCTGACATCTTACTATATTACATGAGAATTACCTATCTCATTTCATGAGATCAAACAATTACCCATATTAAGAAAAAAGTACGTGTGATGACAAAACAAAAAATTCTTATTAATTCAACAAGCAAATAAATATGTTTATATTTTATGTGAATGGGTTTATCATGACACATAATTCCAATAGTTGGGATGTGAGCAAGATTCCAAAAGTTCAATAACATGGAAGTGAGCCTAAGTTGGAAGTGAGACCTCTAGTCAGAGGTGGTTTGAAGACATGATTGTGGATGCATTGAGTGCTGAAGATTCAACAGATATGTTGACAAAGCCAATTTTGGTGATTAAGTTTAAGGGTGGCTTGGACTTGATAAGTTTAAAAGAGAACTAATTGTGTACCCTTCAGGGTTTGGTGGAGAAAATGATCAAGGAGCTTCGTTCAGTTTGGTTTGGTTAAATTTCAAGCCAAGGTGGAGATTTGTTGGGAAAGTGTCTTGAATTCACCCGAATGTAAGCCGTTTGTGCGATCCAAAGAGCAACCCGGTACAACCTAACAAGATGCAAGTCCTCCAACTTGAACCAGTTCGGGGGAGAGAGGGTTGGCCCACATTGGGTTGAAAGTTTTTTAGGAATGCGAGTTGTTATATAATAGGGGTGTATAAGGGTTTTGGGAGTGTGAGAAACTAAGCAGTACGAGAGACTGTGTTAAAGCAAGACTTCTTTGTGGAGAGTTCTTTGGGTTTTCCCTTAGGGTTTCACCTTTGGGGTTTTGGAAACTTGCCTTTGTGCATCATGTAATCTCTATTTGTTTTAGTGAAAACTCTTGATCATCTCTGCCCGTGGATGTAGGCAATCTTGCCAAACCACGGTAGACTTTGTGTTGTGTGATTGTTCTTTGTCATTTTGATATTTTCTCGTTTTGATTCACACCGTTGCAATCTTGAATCTGATCCGTTTTGTTCTACTATGTTGTTTTATCAAAACAATTTTGATAAATGAGAAATACATTAAGCCAAATTGAAGAGACACAAATAAGCCAATGCATCACAGTCTATCACCTCTTCCAGACAGAGGAAAGGAAGAGTGCCTAGTCATTAACTTCAAGACCCGACACTTGGCTTTACCATGAACTGCCCCATTTGCTGCTTGATTTACATGAACTATAAACTATGCATCAAAGTGCAATGCGGATATTACAAGTTAAAACCTCAGTGGATGACGATGATTTATTAGAAACCTTGAGGAAGATTTAGAAAGTTCAACATGATAAAACATAGGGAAATGATCTAAAACATAAGAAAGATGAAGAAACAAAGATATACCATTTTCATGGATGTAGATAGGAGGGTTGCCATAAACTTGCTTGAAATACTCCAAGACACCTTGCAGACCGGATGGATTGATAGGGAACTGAGTCCACTCATTTTAGCTATCCAAGTAAGAGCTAAATTTGGACAAAATAAACTAACCCACTCAATAAACCAGTGTTTTTTATCATTACCTCACCTGCTGATACTCCATCCCAGTTATCTGCAGGACATGTAGCTTTGAGTAAGTTACATGTGCTCATTTAGCCATGTTAAAAGGAACATTATTCACTAGTTTTGTTTGTTCCTATAAAACTTTGAAAAGGGTTTCAATCCCTGTAAAAACTGTCAATCAACTCAGAGCTCAACCGAGTTGATTGGTTAGGTGACAGAATCTTGACTAAGGACAATCATTCTCCAACTCAAAAATAGTAACACTTGATTCCGAGCCGGTCCAACTTGAACATTTTAAAGATGGACTACTTTTTATGAGCACAAAAACTAAAAACAAACTAGATAATTAGGTGGGCAGAGTAAACTGGTTCATTGACTCAAGTCGAGTGAACTCGGAACACAATCAAAATAAATGAAAAGTTACAAGAAGATTTATCTAATTAAATGCTTTCCAAAAATAAAAAATAAACTAAATACACTAACTAGACCCATAGTCATTAGTCAAGTCAAGTGAATTCACATCAGAAGACAGATGCTCAAATAAGTCCTGTCTTGATCAAGATCGATATATTTGAGTCAACTCAGATGAGTTTCAACTCAATGATATTCAATTCAACATTTCTACCAGGAGTATGTGAAGCAAACGAACTTACCTATAAGCTTAGCAGCCACGTCTCCAAGATAATCTTTCTGATCGATCTTAAGACTGTCAGGATCATCCCTGACAAACATATATTGTAATGTAATGGTTCACTCCAATGAAGTCATATGAACCCTTAACTTGCTTTGATTGGGTTGGTGTAAAAGAGGGGATCCTCGAGTCAGCATTCTTCTTCATAATCTCAGGGTAGTCTCCAAAGACTAAGGGGTCAACAGACCTGTAACCAGATATTCTTAGTAGATAATATGAAAGTACTTCTCTGTCTATGCAGGACTTAGAGACTTACCAGCCAACATAAAAGTCATTGGCCCTTTGAGTTGCACTCACATCTTCTGTTGTGTTTGTTAGAGGAACTAACCAGTATGATATGACGTTCAGCCCTACGAAACCATGTTGCTTGGCCTGCATCACCATCCATGTTACATGGCCCTCTACCTTTAGAAGACCAATATTGACCATGGTCAGTGATAAAATCACATCGGAGTTGCCGAGGGGGTGATATACCTGATACTTCTTCTTGTACAACCTTGCAGCTGATGCATGTGCGAGCAAGACATTATGTGCAGCTATGTAAGGCTCTGAGGTGGAGTTGCCCCTAGTGCAGTTGAGACCGAATGGGGAAGAACACCGATAAGGTGGAAAAATTCCATTGTCATAACCTCCTGAAACGAACGCATTGGCCTCATTCACAGTAGTCCAATAGGAAACTCTATCACCAAATTCTCTGAAGCACACATCTGCATATACGGTGAAATCTTTCCTTCATCCACATAAAAACAACCATTATCATCATCAGAATGTGAAAAATCAAATTGTGCTTTGTGTCAATGAATGTGTTCTTGAATAAGCGAGATGAGGTTGAGATTTACACAATCTTCGGGCTAAGCCATCCTTCATACTCATCTTCGAGTGCCTGAGGGAGATCATAATGGTACAGAGTGACATGTGGTTGAATTCCTGCTCCATCAAGAAAAATTAAGAAACATGAACATATAGCAGGATTTCAGGGGACTAAAGAGACCTATTGTTGTTCAATGAATCCCACAACACCAAGGATATCTCTTGGGCCACACTTAATTGGATGATCTTAAGCATCCACCTGTTGTTTATCGATCTGTTAGTGCCATCAGATATGAAATAACATCCTATTTCAACACACAAGATCTCCATTGGACATGTTTCATTTTTTTTATATATACTACATAGACTTGCCATCCTCTCGTACTGATCTTATTGTCCCTCTTAGTTTCACTAATGTTTTTTCCATTTATGATAAAAATTAGCTGTTACCATGGCTGATAAGTTCATTGATGAGGCTATTGTAATACTTTAAACCCTTTGGATTCACAGGTCCTCTTCCATCTGAGAATTTTTCGAAGAAATAAAGATATGCTACTAATAATAAGAACAGATTAATTATAATTTTTACCAACATTGTGACAATGTAGTGAGCATACTTGGGACCAGCCTCGGCCATGAGATGGAAAATCTATAGGCATCTAAGCCTGTATCCACCATGAGTTGGACATCTTCCTGCAAGAGAGAGGGGGTGGGGAATGAACCCTCAGCACACGATGTAGCGAAACTCGCTGATTGACTCAACTTTATCAAGAGTTGATTTAAATAAGTATCAATTTTTATAGCCCATAAGAAAGTAGTTAACAATATCCGTGAAAGCAAGTGTTCTAATAAATTGAAAGACCAAACTATCATGGGTCCTTCAAAATTGAAACTCTTTATCAAGTACTCGAACTGAGTTCTGGATTCCGAGTTAAATTGTGGAACACTTTAGCCTCTGTTGAATTAAGAATTCAACTCAAGTTAACCGAATCTATACTGCATTTGAATATTTGATCTTGATTCCACTCATTGCCATAACAATCGAGTAGTGCGGCCAGCGAAGAACATTTTCCAGCAGTCTGTGGCCACCTCTCAGTACAACCGTGTGATCATATTCTAGCAGTCCTCATGTTCATTAAAGCAGGAAAATATTACTTCATTAATCATAGAAAGGATTAAAAGTTGAATAAACCTTATATTTGTGATACTCATCGCAGGCTATGTCGCCATTGCTTTTATCCTCCAAGTCCCCTGAAACTAATGAACTTTCATTTTGGAATAGAGAGAGAGAAATACAACTATTTATTTTTGGGTGATTGAGAAAGATGCAAATGAGAAAGGATGTTCTGTCCAGGATATACCTTCGCCTCCTCACATGATTGTGTGGGGTCTATGCACGTTTGCATGGGATCAACACCCCCTGTAAGTGAGGGGGTGAATGGTACATCCTGGACAATACATCTTTTGG
The DNA here is from genome assembly GCA_025762735.1 of Platanus orientalis. NCBI lineage: Eukaryota > Viridiplantae > Streptophyta > Magnoliopsida > Proteales > Platanaceae > Platanus > Platanus orientalis. The sequence goes on along the minus strand of JAOXJP010032108.1, from coordinate 2,486 downwards.
GATGCGAATAGCCAATGAAAAAGTTGGGGAACGACCATTGAAAGGTTCTCACCCTAAAGATTTGGTAGTCCAAAAAAATTAACCTAATCAAAATTTTCATTTTTTCTTTTTTTCTTTTTTTTTTTTTTTTGCAGTTTTTTGTAGCACGAACAAAAATACAAAAACCCATGTTAAAAGACAAATAAATCTTCTTCTTTTTTTCAACAAAATTTGCTATAACAAATCTGTCTTCTGTTTTTTTTTTGGTAAAGATCATAATTTTGTATTTAGCGGTGTTAATTTCATTTTATTTTTTTGGTAAAATATGCGGTGTTTTATTTGAACCAGAAAAAAGAATTCTAAAGTTTTAGAAATAAACAAAAGATCAGAATGTCAAGAATTATCTGATTAATTTTAACCCAAGTAATCGATAATACCCGCTCAATCACGACAAGTAAAAGAGCACATGGAGTGTGTTTTGGTCAATGGCCCCTGCACAAACCTAATTATTGTATCACACAGGGGAACAAAAACAAGATCAAATTCAAGTCTGCGATCGCGTGAATCAAAATAAAAATTAAAAAATATATATAGTAAACAACAAAGAACAAATATGTACGGATAATCAAGAACCTTCACTGAAATCGAAAACAAATAGAGTACAAAATGCAGAGACAATTGGCAAAACCCAAAAACAAGATATAAGAAAAAACCCAAAAACTTTCACAAAACATTCTTTATTCTTGTCTCTCACTTCGATGCACTCCTAAAACCTTCGTAGCCTGCATCGTAAGAAAACCTTACAATCCAATATGAGTCAAAACTCCTAACGTATTGCCTCTTCAAAAAGGGTTTAATCTGCAGATCTGAATAGGGTCACAAAACGGCTGCAGACCCTAGAGGTGAGTACCAAAAATAATAATAAATAAATAAAAGAAGGAACCTTTTATTTAGAAATTAAAAAGAAAATGATGAAAACTGTGTTACTGAAATAAATTTTAACAAAAAGACTTACCAGAGTGAACGAAGGTATCCCAAACGCTAGGAGTCCTTCCATCCTCGAATGCTGCGCCTTCAACCTTCATCTCAAAAACCAATTTTTTTGGTAATAAAAAATTATTTTAATCGACCCATTTTATTTTATTTTTATTTGGATAATATAACAAGGGAATTAAAATTAAGCCATGAAATATAAAAGAACTGGCCTGATAAGCAGAGGTACCAGACCCGAAAACAAAGTGAGAAGGGAAATCATCTCTGCTTAAATTAGCTGTGGCTTGGAATGAAGCCACTACTGCTAATGTTAGCATAAGGAAGATTGAAGAAAAGAAGCTCCACATCTCTCTGTCTCTCTCTCTCTCTCTCTCTCTCTCTCTTTTCTCTAATTCTCTGGTATGTTCAGTATTTCTTTATAGGAGGACGATAGTCAGTGATCCACGGTTTCCTCCGACCACTTGTATCACTATCGTAGAAAATAAGCAGATGCGACGATGGCATACAGTACGAGATCTATGTGCACTAGCTGTGACCTAAAAGAAAATGTTCTGTGATGAAAAAGTCTCTGTAGTGTGTACGGTGAATGATAAAATGTGTTGTTTTGGGGGTTAAAAAGTCCAAAAAAGTGTTCAGATGAAAAAGTAGGTGTTCAAAAAGAGACACCAAATTTCAAAACCCATCATGTGTCAATCTGTGAAACGCTTATAGAGGTCTGTGTCAAAACAGACAATCATTCTCAAAGCCAAATGATCAGTTGTAGCAAAAAAAAATTGTAGCTTTTCATAGCATGAACAATCATTCTCAAAAAAAACCTATGTTAAAATAAAAAAGACAACAAGCCATGCTAAAAACAGAATACCCATGCTTTTTGTTCATGCTACAAAAAGATACAGCAAGATTTGCTACAGCTGATCATTCCTCCTATGCAGACTCTCTTGGTACCATATTTGGCCTGTTGCAATTTTCTTTTTCTTTTTCTTTCAAAGGGTTTTGCTAGTGTTGGAGTATCTATCTGGTTTGACTTTCTACAATTAATGCACAGCCTACTTTACACACTACTGAGTGTTCTCAAAACACCACATGTAAATGCAAATAAATTAAAATTTTTAATTAAATTTAATGGGTATTTTAAACTTTTGCATACATGTTATGCTATAGACACTGTTGCACGTTAATATAGTTTAATTTAGTGCAGAGGATACCATCTTGAGTCAGCCAATACAAAAGAAAAGAAGTAAAAAGAGGAAAAAGTCATGGTTAAAATACAGCATGCATGCCAACGCCTGGACTCTGGCAGCTGAGGCATCCATCTTCCAAAAGGAAGACCCAGGATCGAATCCCTGGAGGGAGGGGGGTGAGTAGCAGTATCACCTGCTTGAGCTGTCCCAGGTTCTGACAAGCTCAGGCCGGTCCCCCTTCAAGCAGCTATGATAAGGGGGAATATCACCTGCGCCGACCCTCTTTGTGCGACGTCGTGAGACAAGACAGAGGGGAAGTATCATTTCACTTTT
>JAOXJP010032107.1:12946-31126 GCA_025762735.1 Platanus orientalis | reverse complement strand
GGGTTGAATACCTTCGAAGCATAATGGGGATGTGCTCAATTTGAACATAGGCACAAAATTACCCTAACAACAAATTAAAAATATTAATTAAGAGTAATATGGAAAAAACCAAGGAAAAAGTGAAGAAATTTATCATTCTTCAAAAGATTTCATATTGGATCGATCTAGGATTGATCCAAATTGATGGTAATCAAGGAATATAAACCATTTTTTGGTATTTAAAGGGGGGAAAACCTTTAAATCAATACTAGATCGAACTATCCAAGGTATTTTTGCTCTCCCCTCCTCTCTCCTTTGCAAACTCTCTCAACTCCTTCACTCCACACCATTTCAAAGCAACATCTAAGGAAGGCACCCATGTGTGAGAAAGAGAAAACCAAGCTCCCAAGGATGACGTCAATCAACTACAGAGTATTCTGTAACATTGCTGCTCTCCACAACTACAACAACATCTTCTCTAAGAAGAAGATTTTCATTGTGATAGTTGTGAAACAGACAACCCTCAATGACTTCACAATTGGCACAGAAATTCCAAATGATGGGTGGATGGAAATCACCATCATCAAGGGAATCGTGCAAGAAGAAGCAGTGAATAATTATTACTCCAACATTCACAACAGCAACTTCACCAACCTGTCTTTTGAGACAGAGGTATATGGGGTCAGGATGCTAATCAACTTAAACCAAGTGGCGATGCTTTAGGGGATTGCTCGCCCCACCATCGGAGTCGTTGTCTTTGCCAACTAAGGGATTAACAAAGCTCATATTTCTAAGCTTTTCTAGAGAGATGGCAGTTCCTAGTTTGGGAAATTGCCTATTGTTGAGTGTTACATGGTGGCAAGGGTACTCGACATCAGTCTTGTGCACAACTTGCTGCAGACAATGCACAAGACCTCCATGACAAATAATAGGGTGCACCTGGTTGCAACTTGATGGAGAGAAAATCCATCGACGTCCTAGCCATCATCTGCCAGGTTATGCTACAGTCATTGATTGACAGTTGGATGAAGTAGGGGTTGCCTTTTAGGGTGTTAGTCACCCAAATCTTACAACAATGTGGCGTCTTCTTTCCCAAGGATGTCGTAGTCCTTCCTCAACGACTCCTCATCGATGATGCCACCATCAAGAGAATGGAAGGGTAAAGGCAGATAGTGCTAAAGGTAGCTTAGGTAGCTTGAGAGACACCACAACCTATCCCAACACCTGCACCAGTTCTGACAGATGCTTAATCAGCATTGAAGATTCCCCCACCTACACCAAAGACAACTGCCTCACCTCCTCCAAATCAGCCTCCCATTCCTGGAGTATCCCCAGTTTTCTCTGCATTCATCTGAGATATTCACAACAACCTAGGCCAGATCTTTTAGTGCTTCAAGCGCTTAGGCCAGAAAGTTGATAGCATGGATAGGGGACTTGTCCACATCAAGGGCATCGTTGACCCCTCACAAGATCTTAAGCCTCGCATTACTGTAGATATCTATGGTGATGATGAGGATGAGGATGAAAGTGATGAGGATGAGGATGAGGATGCCTAGAGCACCTCCCTACGTATTTTTTTTCTTTTCCTTGTAATCATCGCAATAATAATGAAGAAAAATATTTTTGGTTATCTCCTTGTCTTACTATCTCTATCTTTTATCTACCTTTGGTTTTAATAAAAAAAGGGGGAGAAAAAATTAAATAAGAGAATGAATGTAGGGGGAGAAAACTAAAAACAAAGGATCGAAGAAAATTGAGAATGAGATCCACAACCCAATGAACTTTTTAGTGTTAGGCATAAATTTCCAAAATGTTGAAGTTAAGGGGAGAAACACAACATAGAAGTTGACAATTCAACAAACTAAAAATCCTAAACATATAAAAACTGTGATGAACACACATAAGCATCTTATCTCTACTCATTTAACATATACATATTTTCATGATTATTTATATCCATATGCTTACTTGCGTGCTCATTATACTATTTCCTTTAACAAGACTAATATCGGCTTGAGAGAGGTATTTTGTTTGTCAAATGAGTTTCAGGATCTAAGTGCAATGCTAGAAAAAATAAAATACAAAAGACCAAGCTTAAATGAAGGGGGAGAACTAAAGAAAACTTCGCCCAAGGGTACACACCTACAGTTGGTCTATAGAGTCTCAGTATCTGTACTTTTGTAATTCATTCTTATATTTTAAGTTTTGTCATGGAATTCCCAAAGGGGGAGACATGTTAGAGTCTAAGAGGTTTGAGGTCTCAAACCGCATGAAGAACATGAGTTGAGTCATGTTAGAGTCTAAGCGGTTTAAGGTCTCATACCACATAAAGAACAATCTCAAGATCTCAAGAAAACCTTATGGTAAGTTAGTCGGAAACACACAAGGCATCCCAAAGCATTCACAACCATTCCAAGTTCAAAAAAGTAAAATAGATAATACATATGAATTGAAGGTCCAAGGAAGGGTTCGAGGACCTATGAACCTTCCCGAGCCATAGAGGAATGATCCCACTGACATTAGGGCCCTCCAAGAATAAATTTGGGGCTTTACAATATAGTAGGATCGATCCAAACCTCCTAGTTTGATCCAAATAGTTTGGATTGATCCAGGATCAAATTAGAGACTCTTAAGTGCATTTTTCTAATAGATTAGTACTTTAGATCTATCCAAAGTGATAGAACTCACTAGAAACAAGTCTAACGGTTATAAAATCTTTTAAATATGGAAAATAATGAATTGGGATCTAAAAGAACCATTATAGATGATTTTAATCCAATGGAAAACAAGCCCTAAGCCCTTTATAAATTAAAGTGAGCACCAGAAAGTAGAAAGCTTCTGAATATTTTTGAAGAAATACGTTGCTCCAATCTTCTCTAAGCTCTGAGAAGAGATTTTGGTCTTCTTTGAAAGTGCTCATTACTCACTAAATTAAGAAGAGAGAGACCTAATCAAGGTAGCCTCATTGCTCGTGCTAAGGTACATCATTAAGAGGCTACGTCAAGAGTTATTCTATCAAAAACTCAAATGGGATTCGAAAGCTACATCTTACAAAAAGGAGCAATCCCACACCATGTGTATAAGCATCATCAACCTTCAAAGAGGTATGTTATGCTAGACTAAATTTAATATTCATTTATGATTACTCTCGTAAGAGACATAGAGAGTTTGACACTACCAGTGGAGACACCAGTAATGCAGACCCAGGCACCTCATAGAAGGTGTAGACCTTTCCTGCCGGAGACACTGGGAACAGACCCTATACTATTGCCAGAGACACCGATAGTGTAGACTTAGCACTTCAGCCAAAGATACCAAAAGTGTAGACTACACTCGCCGGAGACATTGAGTGTAGTGGATAGGCCTTATTTAATTTTAGCCTTTATTGTAATTTGCCAATCTTAATAAAATTATGTAGCTCGATTGTGAGCTTTTGAAAGTAGACGTAGGCCTTGTGCCGAACTATTATAAACTTATTGTGTTGTGTGTGCTTAGTGATTGTCTTTAATAGTTGCATTCATTTTATTAAATTCTGCATTTGCGTATTCATTGAAATTGTTCACGCTACTGTTAAAACAATAAGAAATTAATTAAATAAGTATAGAGAACCTATTAGCCCTATTCTCGCTCTACTATAGGTAACACTATAATGCATGATGAAACCTCATGGTCTATGATTCATTCATAGAGAAGTAATTTATTAATCAAAAGTTGTACATTACAATTAATCAAGATTAAGTAAATTACAAAAAGGGATATTAAAAATTGAATTATCCTATCCACCCCCCCTCTAGGAATAATACTAGACTTTCATTTAATGCTTCTGTGGGGTAGGATCCTTAGACTCTCTCTTGTTACCATTTTGGGGTTAACCCATTGCAAGGAGGTCTATGAAAGTAAATATTTATCTAGGCTTTTGGAGGTCTCTTCTCTTCATGGTAGTTCGGAATAGAAATTTCATTTATTTCCCTTTATCCAAATTATATGAATGGGTTGCAATGTTTGTCTCAGAATAACAGCTCGGTTGTCCATGAAGATTTTGGCTTGGATTTGCCAAAGAATTAAGAAATCCCTGACAGATAGAGCATTACAGGCTATGTTAAAGTCTAAAAACTAATAGATTGTGTTTCTTTGTGAAACCAAGTGTCACAGTGATGTTGTTTTTTGTTCTTTCTATTATTTTTATTATTATTATTTGAAGAAATTTGGGCTTTTGAAAAGGTGGAATATGAAGACTATGGATTCGTTTAGTGTCAGCACCCAAATTTTGACTCGGGTCATGTGATAGCATAAGGATAGCATAACAGCATCCAAGCATCAAGACTTTAAGCACCCTTGGTTTAGGAAGAGCAAAACTAGACTCCAAGAGGTTAGGCATTCCCTAAGCGATCTTTCCAGATACTTTAGTCACGAATGGATCAGTCAGAACACCTCATTAAAGTCCAAAAACACCATTTCAAGTCAAACCCTAATCTTCCACAAAAGCATCAATAGGACTTTGAAGGTCCACATTTAGGAGATCCATCTACGTTATCTATAACTTTTTCCACCTCTACAAGTCTTCCCTCAGCAAAGCAGCACAGGTGGAAAAATTACCATTTTGCCTTTCTGCCTTCAAAAGCTCAATACTCACTATCTACCACTCAGATCACTAAATTTTCTCTCACCTATATAAGCCTTCTTGTCATGAAGCATCATAGGCAAAGAACCCTCATTTTCACATTTTTTTGCCCTTATAGGTAGAAAATTACCATTTTACCCTTTTACCTTTAGAATTTACCCTTAGACCCTCAAATGATCCCTAAAGCTTCTCCCTTTACCTGAATGATGTCATGATAGTTCTTATGGCTCCAAGACTCTCAAGAATCCAACACTCTATGGCCACCAGTTTTTCATAATGGGCCCTACCCATTCACAAACCCTGTCACATCAAAACTACAACATTCCTTAGGTTATTGCATTATCAATCTTTATTCAAACTCATTCTAAAAGTTAATTTCAACTGCACCAGTGCGACCGAAATGTCTAGAAAACCTAAAAACCACTGTTTATTTGTAATCAACAGAGTTCAAAAAGGCAAAAAGCAAACTCAGGTAGAATCACTTGTATCTACATGATCCCTATTTTCTTCGGAAAGATGGCTTTTCATGTTTTTTGCTGCATACATGTCTAATTAACTCACCGTTTGTGACAGTACCTCCAATGATCCAACTCGCATAAGTTCATAGAAGATTTTAGTCAATAATTTTACCATTTTCCCTTCCTACAATCAAATAAAGATTCTTTCAAATTTACCAAAAATTAAACTTTTGAGGGTTTACAGGTGTCGCCTCACGAATCCAGTTGACCAGTGTGTCTGCAAGGAACAAGTAGAAAAAAATAAAAAAATTGATGTGGACCTATGTTTTAAAATCTTCATTTACTGCATCATTTATCCAAATTCCCAAAATACTACATCATTAATTCAATCCTTTTCTGAAATTACTGCATCATAAACCTACCTCTCTCCCATTGGTCTATGTCATCAATCCATACCCATTGCCACACTCTCATCCTCACCCTTCACCTAATATATCTAACTTAATCCTAGCCCTACACTCAACACTTCACAAAACACAAAATCCCTTAATCCTAACCACCCATCCCAAATCTATCTCCACCCTCCACCTTTTTTAGGATAGATATCATCCTAACCTTCCATCTAACAAATTCTATCCTCAATCCTAATCATTCACCACATCCTTTGGAAGCTATAAATACCCCCAAATTCATGCTCAAGGGGGTTCGCAACAAAAAACCCAAAATCCAAAAGAGAGATGAAGAAGAAGAAGAAGAAGAAGAAGAAAAAGGTAATGATTTATCAACCCTAGGTCATTTTTGGCCTAAGGTAAGCTTAACCTGTGTCCAATTTACTTTACTATTCATCTTATATCAAATTAGTATGTTGTTATGTTGTCCAATTCATGGTAGAGCACTACTCTAATTCTGGTCACACAATAGAGGCTCAACAGCCTTTGCTTTCATTTTTTACCCATTTCCATGTTGATTTTTGTATGATTTTTTTAGAGATCTGATTGAGTCCAAATTTTCCTATATTATACTAAACATATACAAGATATGTTGTATTTAATTTTATGAATTTAGGAGCTAAGGAAGGCCTCGAGATGGCCCCTCAAACAGACTCAAAAAATCGAGTCTTTTGAGACCTAGTTTTGATGAATATTTATCAATTTTTGTTTGAATTCTGTATTAATTATATGAAGCTTAATTTTTTATATGTTTTTCATATATATACTTCCTACTAGCATGCATAATTTCATAATTTTTCCATATCCCTAAGGGGTCCAAATGGCTGAAATTAGGCTGCTGAATTTTGGTTCTTGGCATTGGAAAAATAGGTGTACGGACAAACATGCATTAGACCAGTATAGACTTATCATATATAGTTGGAAAGATCTCTCTCTCAGCTTTCCAAATAGACCAACCACGCTCAAATTGGAAGTTTTGGGAGAGTGATATGCTTTCCAGAGTACAGACTATTCAAACCCAATGCCTATTTTTTAATCTGATAAAAAATAAGCATTGATAAGAAAAATAAGCATCAGTTTAACAACCAAGGATTATACTAAGTATAGGCTTATCATATATGGTTAGCAAGATCTCTCTCTTAGCTTTCCAAATTGACCAACCATGCTCAAATTGGAATTTTGTGGAGAGAGATATGCCCTCTAGAGTACAGACTGTCCAAACCTAATGTTTATTTTTTAATTTGTTAAAAAATATACGCTGACAAGAAAAATAGGCATCAGTTTAACAAATAGGCATTTGACCAAGTATAGGCTTATCATATATGGTTGGAAAGATCTCTTTCTCAGCTTTCCAAAATTGACTGACCATGCTGAAATTGTAATTTTGTGGAGAGAGATATGCCCTCCAGAGTACAGACTATCTAAACTCAATGCCTATTTTTTAATCTATTAAAAAATAGGTGTTGACAAGAAAAATTAACATCAGTTTAACAAATAGGTGTTAGAACAAGTATAGGCTTATCATGTATGATTGGAAAGATCTCTCCCTTAGCTTTCCAAATTTTAGCTTTTCAAATTGGCCAACCACGCTCAAATTGAAATTTTGTGGAGAGAGATATGCCCTCCAAAGTTCAAACTGTCCAAACTCAATGCCTGTTTTTTAATCTATTAAAAAATAGGTATTGATAAAAAAAACAAGTGTATGGATAAATAGACGTTAGACAAGTATAGGGTTATAATATATGGTTGGAAATATCTCTCTCAGCTTTTCAAATTGATCGACCACGCTTAAATTGGAATTTTATGGAGAGAGATATATTCTCTAGAGTATAGACTGTCTAAACCCAACACTTAATTTTTAACTTGTTAAAAAATAGGATTTGACATAAAAAGCAAGCGTTAAAGAAATTCAAGTATTGGGATCTAGGACCATCCCAGTGAACCCTGACCTTCTCTAAAGCCTATACATAAGTAAATGACATCTTGGAATTCATCCACATGCTTAGGCACCTCTTTAGACCTTGTTTTCAAGTGTCAGGATAAATTTCAGGTGTCTAGCCTGTGAAAGTCAAATGAAACCTAGCTTCAAACCAATCTATTCCATAGACATACTTTAGGAATCCCTTCATTGCAAATGCCTCTTTCAGCTTTCCTACAATCATAGTAAGGTTGACTATACGCTTATGATTTCCAAGTACATCGAATGCCCGAAATGTACTTGGGAGACAACGCTTGAGTTGTGACTGCTACGTCAGTGCAACCAGGTCGAGTCAACTTACCTATTCACTACATTTCAACCCATCCTTATCTTTTATGGTCTTCACCTTACCTTAGGGTTATGTTGCAGTGGTTCACGACCGAAAGACCTTGAGACTTGGCTATAGCCTAATTAGGTTTGTTAAATCATGCACATTGGTACAACATAGTCCTGAACTCCATTTTGCTAACTTGTTCACATTTTGCAGCAACACGGAGTATTTTGTAAGTATACAAGTAATCTAAAATGAATCTACCCTAAATCACTCTCATAGTCAGGCATACTTGACTACCGAGATTGGCACACACAACAAACCCCTAGAACTACATATAATTTGATCCCAACAAAACCCTAAGAATACACTGAACCATATAAAATCGGGTATGTAGGCAGCTTGAGACTATGTCTCAGGTGCAACTATACTGATCAAACCACGAGGGTGCTCCAGACCAATAACTTTACATTTAACAAGCATGGACTTAGCATAATTTAAACATGTATGAATGAGAAAAGCTGCCCAAAAAAGGCGAGTATTTGGGGTGCCTAACACCTTCCCCAAATATAACTAAATAACTTACCCTTTATCTTAGGAATATAGACTAGTATTAAGAATTAAACCCCTAAACTGTTGGGTCTAGACTTATCCAGTGAAGAGGAGAACTAATGTCCAATTCCATCGGTTAACCCCGAGTTGGTGGCAACTCCCAGAAAAGCCTAACCCTCCTATAAAAGGGTTAGCAACCTTTCACGCCCTGGCATCATGCACCAAAGAGTGAGCCCGAAAACCACGGGCGGGCAAGGGAATCCGAACGCCTCTCGAATGCCGATGTTGATAGTTGGTCTTTTGGGGGGTTTTGGCTCTTTAGAAAAAAGAATTGAATATTAAGGTTACGGAAGTTAACCCTAGATTTATTTCGGCTAGGATACACTATAGGGATTTAAATAGTCTTTGGAGAGCTATTTGTGTTTGTGGAGAGCCTATTAAAGAGTCTAGATTTGAATTTTATGACAGTCTAGACTTGAATTTTATGATCTTATCATAAAAAAAAATTGTAATATAGTTGGTCCTCTACTATGAATCGGGATTGGAATTGCATTAGGGGTAAGGGATAAAGTGGGTGGCATTCGTATCCCTAATAGTTGCATCGGAAAGTCCCATAGAATTCTTGAGGATGGTAATTTACTGGATATTGTCCACCATGGTCCTCATTTAACATGGGTGAACAAACATAGTGGTGTTAGGCATATAAAGGAAATGCTTAACAAAGCTATTATTCATGAGGGATGGAAAGCCATATTTCCTTCTGTTGGTATGGAAAGCTCTATTATCCATGGTTCTGACCAAAGTTGTTTGATCCAAGATACCACTCCAACCTCTAGCTTCTCCCCTATACCTGTTAGATTTGAATGGGCTTAGACTAGTCACCCCAAATGCAAAGATCACATTCAATCTATTTGGAATAGTAGGGACAATTGTTTTAAGAAGTTTAAATGCAGGCATGATGCCCTTTTTCCTTCCCTTTGAAAATGGAACAAGTTGGTTTTTGGCAACATTGATAAGAAAATTGAGGAAACTAAGGGAAAATTGGAGGCCCTCCATAAGCTTCACCTTGATGAGAAAATCTTATAATCTATTAGACAAGAAGAAGCTTCCATTGATGATAGCCTCACAAAAGTGGAATCCTTTGGACCAAAAAATCTAGAGTGAGCAGGCTTAAATGGAGTGATAGGAATTCCAAATTTTTCCACCTTTCTTCAATCATTAGGAGAGCTAGAAATAAAATTCTTGCAATAAAAAATTCTAATGGTGAGTAAATCAAAGGTCAAGAAATTATCCAAAATATCTCAAAGGAATATTTCAACTCCCTCTTTAAGTCTAATGACCATTTTATGCCTCAACTTCTCAATAATACTGATAAATCGTATTTTTTTCTCTCTGATGAGTCAAAAATGCTTCTTGGAAGGGAGTTTAGTAATGAAGAAATTAAAAAAGCTACTTTTTAGATGAGAAAACTTAAGGCCCTAACCTTGATGGGTTTCACGCTACATATTTCTACAAATATTAGGATATTGTTAAGGAGGATGTGATTGGGACTATTAAATTTATTTTTCAACTAGAACTCCTCTATTGTTTCAATTAATTAAACATTTGTTACCCTTATCCCAAAACTCAGAGTCTTGGAATCTATCTCTAATTTTAGACCAATTATTCTTTGTAATGCATTCTATAAAATTATCTCCAAAAACAAGCTAATTAAATGAAAGAGGTGTTTCTTGAGATCATCTCCCACAATTAAAGTGTGTTTGTAAAAGGACATCAGATTTGTTATAACATCTTAACCGCTCATGCCATTTTTCGCTTTCTAAAATGTTACAAATTGAGCAACCATCATATGGCCACTAAGATTGATATGAGTAAATCCTTTGATATGGTGGAATGGGCTATGATTATCTCAATGATGGAGAAACTTTGTTTTGATGAGAAATGGAGAAGTAGGATAAAAGAATGTATCTCTTCGGTGACTTACAAAGTTCTTATAAATGGATCTTTGAGAAATGAAATTTCTCCTACTAGGGGGCTTAGACGTAGAGACTTTTGTCTTAGTTTCTCTTCTTGCTTTATGCTGAAGGATTGTCAATTGCCATTGTCAATATTGAAAATGCTTAGAAGATATCATGTATTAGGATTAGGTGTTCAAGCCCTACTATCTCCCACTTCCTGTTTGTCGATGATTGTTACATTTTCTCAAATGTCATTCCTAAGGAGGTTGAGGAGATTAGAGATTGCCTCCACAATTTTAGTATTGCTCTAGATAAATGATAAACCGGAAGAATCTGAGGTTATACTTAGTCAGAATACCTCTAGACAATTTAGAAGAGTTATCCTTGGCATTCTCAAGACTAGAGAAACTCATAACCATGGGTCTTATCTCAACCTTCCATCTTTAATTGGGAAGGACAAGATCTCTTTATTCTCCTACATTGAAGATAGAACCATACTTAGGACTCAAGATTGGAAAGGTAAACTCTTCTCTCAATCTAGGAAATAAATCCTTATTAAATCTATGATAAAAAACCATTCCTTCCTTGCCATGTCATGTTTCCTTATCCCTAAACCAATTTGTAATGCTACTAGAACTAGCCAGATTTAATAGGGATTTATTTCCCAGTTTGTAATGCTATTAACTCTAAGAAATAAATCTCTCTCTCTCTCTCTCTCTCTCTCTCTCTCTCTCTCTCTTACAACACACACACATGTTAGAAATGGTTTTTGAAACATGACTATTTGGTCATCTTTGAACTAAAATAACAGTGGGACCAACAAGACGTTTGAGGTAGGTCCACATGGGTTTATGTTCACCTCAATGAGGAGAATAACGCCATGTGGTTGGTTGCTCAAAAGCATTGATGGGTGAATGAGAAATTTTCTCCAAAAGTGCCCAGTGAACACTAGTTAAAGGGTGTTAACTTGAATAGTCCCACGTTGGTTAGCCCATAAAAGTTTGAAGGTTTATATACATTAGCCTTAGACATATACTTGGTCTCCAAGGGGCACCACAGTTTTGTAGAAATAGGAAGGCCTAGCCAACATGGGCTAAGCCCAAAAATACACACCACACTGGGCCTAGCCAAGTTGGGCATGGGTGGTCTATGAGAAAAATTAAATAATTTATTATTATTATTTTTATTTCTCCCAAAATGTTTAAAACTGTGGACATGTCTATTGGCATGTTTTACCCTTTTACCTTCATGACTGTTCTGAAACAAACAATCATTTTATGACTGTTTAATCACCCCTTTTACCCTACTGTCTGTTCTGAACAGTCATAAATTGTCTATAAATATTTCATCCTCCTGCATTCAAAACATAGAAAAATTTAGGCATTGTCACATTTGTTAAAGAGAAAGAGAACAACACGAGTTTGGTCCATCAAGCACACAAATTGCAGTGCTTATTCTATGTGTATTCAATCATTGTATCCTATGAGACAGACGTTCGAAAAGTTTGTAAGCACCACTGCAAAGGGCAAAATCGGACATAGTGTCAAACACTAGCCTTGAACAATTAAAATTTCTGATTTTCAAATCATCCGAATCTGTAAATCGTTTTTGTTTCATTTTATTTTCTAAGTCTTTTATTTTATATGAAATAAATATTTATTGTTTATAAAATCACACATATCAGTCTTTGTAGAACAACAACACAAACATAAAAGAAGCTTTGCAAACAAAAATGCTACCTGAAGAGAACAGCTAAGAACAAGGTGATGACAGGAAGGCTATTAGCAGATGCAGCAGCCAACGTTGCACACGTATAAATGAGGGCAACGTAGCAGATAGTCAAGGATAACGTAATCCTGAAATTCTAACACCCATAATTCAATAGCCTAAAAAAATTTCTAAATCAATCCCACATTTAATCTGTGAAAGTAAGAAGAGGAAACAAAATTACGTTAAACATACCCAAATAAGGAAAGCATGAAATTCTCGCAAAAGACTACGAATGACAATGGTGGTGCTCTTTCCCTAGGCACCATAAGAAGATAATTAAACCCATTAGTGGCTGAATATCAAGATTCTGAAGAAGTCATCGGTCAGGTTGAGCCAAATTCCTATGTGATTCGACTCATACTATCATAACCATATTATGGCCATTGGCCTGACCTTAGATGACTGAGGGATAGAAGAAGAAGAAAAAGCTATTATCTTGCTTTACCTTTCGAAGATAATGGCGAAAGGGGCTAAGAAGATAGTGGCAGCTGTTTGTCTATAGAAGAGAAACACGAAGCTGTTCATGCCTCCATTGAATGCAGCCTTGGAAAGCAAGTAGCCTCCAGCATATATGGAATTTATTAGAATCACAACCAGGTAAGGCTTCTTTCCGTCCATCATCCTAGAAACAAGCTTCCACTACTTGACAACTCTGAGAAATAGAACCTAGGTTGGAAGGACTTATACAGGTTTCATTCATGAACTACAGAGAAAAGTGAAAACTAGGTATTTTCTCCTTTGGTGACTGGAAAAGTTATCGTAGATGCTTTGCTTAGATGGTGGGCGGGGGGGCGATTTACAAAAGTCTTGGCGTTTTATTCTCGACTAACCAAGAAGATAAAGGCCGTGCTTCCCTTGGCCTAAAACTCCATGCATTAATTGCATCACTTCATCATGGGGGATGTATCGTCTGCACCGCCCCCCTTGTGCGGCGTTGGGAACTGAGACAGAGGGGAAGTATCATTTCACTTTTGGGGGATGCTTTTGACACCCCCAGGTTGGTGCAGTACGGCAGTAGGAGTGGCAATTCATGACGGGTCAGGTTGGTGCCATGTCAAGATAAGGGTATAGGGCTATATGGCTCAACCCGGACTGACCCATTTATTAATCATGTCAAAGTGGGTCAATCACCTTTGATCCTAAACACGTTTACAGTCAACCCTAACCGGTTTAATTCGTGTTGGGTTTGTGTTGAGTTTGCGGGTTAAAGGGTAATTCATGTTGTCATGTCAGATCCGAGTTGTGTCAAGTTAAGAATCTACAACTAAATGTCTCAATCCAAACCCGGTCCATTTATTAATCGTGACAGTCAACCCTAACCCCCCTATTTCGTGTTGGGTAAGTGCTGAGTTCACGGGTCGTGTCAAACAGTGCCACCTCTAGACACTGGTGCTGACGACAGAGGATTGTCTACTGTACAAACCTGAGTGTGGTCCGTATGCTTCCATTCAGCACACAACACGGCAGGAGTTTTAAAATATGAGATTCTCACCTGTTTTGGTGTGATGTGTCATGCACTGAATGTGAACACGAACTGCACAGTTTCATGCTGTAGAGGATCCGGGCTCGGTGCTGACATATGGGTCTTGTTTTAGTCTGAATGGATGGGGTATAACTTTTTCCATAAGATGCTTTGCGTATGTCAATTTGAGAAGTGATCCGCCATCTTTGTGTTGCCACCATTCAATCTGAAGAGATGCTTCACTAGCAAAGTATCCATTCTATTATTATTCGTTCGTGTCATAAGGGCATATGTTCGTGTCACGGTGAAGATTAGAACATTAATGTTTAATCGCCCCTTCTTTACACGTGGACTTAATCACCAATCGTATTAAAAGTTAAGATTTCATGAACCTTCATACTTAAGCATTGTATCACGTAAATCCTTGCATGTAATATTAGATGAGATTTTTTGCCGTTGTTTTATGAACCTTTTTCGATTTTTATTCTTTCATGAACCTTGAGACATCTTTTTCTCCCATAATTTTGAGAATCAAACCGGCCATTGAACCAGTGAGGTGCCCAATTTCAACAAATACGGTACATCCCCTAATTTGAAAGTCTTGATTGAGGATCACTAAAACAAAATTAAAAAATAATAGAAAATCAAAAATAAGGAAGACCATAAAAAGGAAAAATCATAAAAACTGGAGATGATGTACAAAAATATAACAAAACAAAATACTTGAGATTAACACACATACTTAAGATAAAAAAAAATTAATGAACCTAAAATAGTAAGCAATCTAATGATTAATTAACATATAGTTAATACTAAATTAATAAATCACTAACATAACACGGAGTATGAAACAAAGGTATCCATGATATACATGTAGAAAGGTTTGTTAATATTAAATGAGCTTAGTGAAGAACTGAGACTCTTGAGTTTATCTATAGATATGATTTGAATATTTGGCTGACACTACATGTGATTCAGTTACATGCCAAATAACAAGAGCCTTCGCATCCGGTTCTTTAAAATAGCTTTTTCTATAGAGTAGAGAGTAAAAAGGGTGAAATTCACTAAAAAGTGCCTTACATCCGGTTATGTATTTTGGAATAGAATATACAGATTGCTACAATCACTCTTTAAAAGTAGAGAGTGACTATACAATTAGGCATTTCTTAAAACTATTTTTTAATTCTCTTTTGTTTGACAATCAGCAAGACCAGTCAATGTCTCTAAAAATTATCATTTAAAAAATAATATTATTTAAACAAATTGCTCTTTAAGATAGAGAGTGGGATGTATGGCCTTTTCCAAAAAGGTTGTCTAAAATAGAAAAAGTAACATTTTTAAGGGGCAAAATAGATAAAATATGCATAACTGGATTTTGATATGGTTATAACAACCAAAAGATAAACAGACAAGATATATATTTTAACAGCTCCCTCAAGCGAATGGGAGGCACTAACCACGAGCTTATCACAAAGATAACGAAACTGGTGAATTGAAAGAGGCTTTGTAAAAACATCACCAATCTTATCAATGGAGGAATAATGATGAACCATATGTGAAGCACCTTTTTTTTCGAATGAAGTGGTAATCCACTTTGATGTGCTTTGTACAAGCATGCAACACAAGATTAAAGACAGGGTATATGGTAGATACATTTTCATACCATATCACAGGAGTTGATACAAGGGGTACATGAAGATCACATAGGAGAGAATGAAGCCAAGTGATCTCTACAGCAGTGGAAGCCAGGACCTATACTCAGATTTAGTGGAAGATCGTACCACTATAGGTTACTTCTTGGCACTCTAAACAACCAGATTATTGCCATGGAAGATACAGTAGCCTCTGGTTGAGTGACTATCAGTGGAGTTCTCAGCCTGGTTTGCATCAAAAATGCCATAAGGGTGTGAGGAAACCAATAGGTAGGTGAAGACTAAAGGTGAGGGTACCCTAAAAATATCAAAGGATTCTTTTAACAGCCCAGAAGTGAAACTAAAGGGGAGCATGCATAAATTGGCACACATAATTCATTGCAAAAGCAACATTTTGACAAGTGATGATAGTTTATTGAAGGGCCCCAACGATGCTGCGATACAAAGTAACATCAGTAAATGTGGGATTAAGGTTGAGTGGGGGTTTCCTTAGAGGAAGATGTAGAGGAGTATGTCTTGCAGTTGTCCATAGAAGCACAATGAAGTATGTCTTGAGCATACTGTGTTTGAGAAAGAACCATTCTTGATGTAGGTTGGCTAATAGTAATACACATAAAATGATGTGGATCCCCGAGATTTTTCCTGTCAAAGAGAGATTGAGAGTCATGAATCAGTCTTGTGATTATAGTTGTGTCATAGCCCATTAAATGAATGTCGTCAACATAAACCAAAATAATAGTAATGGTAGTGGTGTTTTGTTGCATAAAGATTAAAGTATTAGAGGGGCACATATTGAATCCACAAGAAATAACAAATTGCTATAATTTTTCATACCAAACGCAGTGAGCTTGTTTGAAGCCATATAAGGATTTGTGAAGTCTATAAACATAGGAAGGAAATTGTGGATCAACAACATCGAGAGGCTTGTTCATATAAAGATCTTTAGTGATGGAATCATGAAAGAAAGTGTTCTGAACATCAAGCTACTGGATAGACCAATTGAACTTGAGTGCAAGGGAAAGAACAAGACATATGGTGGGTTACTGAACAACTGGACTGAATGTCTCATGGTAGTCCAAGATAGCTTGTTGATGAAATCCCTTGGCAACCATACGATCTTTGTAAAGGGAAACAATTCCTTTAACATCCAATTTAATGTGAAAGATCCAATGGCAGCCAATATATTATCGTACGATGAGGGAGGCACAAGGGACCAAGTTCCTTAATGCTGAAGGATTTGATATTCCTCAAATATTGCACTATGCTATTCTAGGTATTTAAAAGCAGTGGAGAAGGTGGTAGGCTTGGTGGTGTGACCAAATAAACACAAGGGATGGTGGGGTTTGCTAATCATAGACAAACAGATTTGCATAGGATGATGAGAAGAGGAAGAAAGAGGAAGAAGGGTTGGGGAAGTAGTAGCGACGAGAGGAGGAGGGAAAGGAGGGGAAGATGAAGAACAAGGAGAAGAGGAATAAAAGATCAATATGGAAGAGGAGTTGAAGGATTTGAACTAGGTGAGATTGGAGTAGAGAAAGTAGGGAAAAAGCAAGAAATATGGGTCGGAATAAACGAGGTAGGGGTAAGTAGGGAAGAGAAGGGAGGGGACAAATTGGAGGTGCAAGTAAAGAGAATTGAGGCGGGAAAATGGTTTCCCAGAATTAGACATGGTGAAAAATATAAATTTTGTAGGTATCAAGGTCCAAACAATGATAACCTTTAGAGATTGAGTAGCTAAAAACCACACAAAGTTTCGATCAGGCATCCAGTTTATGGCAAAGTATGCTTTCAGCCATGGGTAATAGGCACACCCAAAAACATAGAGAAAAGAGTAGCCAAGAAAAGAGTGTTACAAGAGTTCAAAAGGATATTTATGGTTAAGAGTGGGAGAAGGCAGACAATTGGTGAGGAAGGAAGCTATGCACATGACAACAACCCAAAATGAATGAAGCAAAGAGGTAGTCTGGAGAAGAGATGTGCTTGTTTCAAAGAGGTGACTATGTTTGCATTCAGCAATGCCATTTTTCTTTGATGTGTAAGGATAAAATTTTTCATGAGAGATGCCGTGAGAGAAGAAATGATTAAAATGATTTGTTAACATAGTACTCTCCACTACCATTAGTTCTTAGGACTCTAATTTTGTAAGAGAAAAGATTTTCAGCACATGATTTAAATTATTGAAAAGAAGCATGTGTATGAAATTTATGAACTAAAGGTAAAAGCCAAGTAAACTTTGAGAAATCATCCACAAAAATTACATAGTAATAATGATAACCACAACTAGAGGGTGTGGGGGAAGGACTCCAAACATTCAAATGTATTAATTCTACTGGATGTGTAGTAGAGGTAGATGAAGTATTAAATGGAAACCTATGGTTCTTGGATACAAAACAACTATGACAATGAAAAGAGTTTAATACAATAGTAGGTAACCGTAGAAAGTGAAAAACGTTGGTTAAAGTAGGAATATATGGATGTCCAAAATCTATTATGCCAAAATAAAGCAGTGGAGTTGTTGAAAAGAGCTTGAGAAAAGGAGGATGATGGTGAAATAGGAAACTTATACATGTCATTGCTAACCCCGAAAGAGAAGCTTCATTAAGATCTTGTCTTGAAATACAAAACTAGTGGGATCAAAGGAGATAGAGTAGTGAATGTCTTGGGTAAGATGCTGAACAAAATGAGGTTTGAAGGGATTGAAGGAACATAGAGAATATTATTAAGTTAAATGAATGAGAAGGACAATGAAGAATAACATTACCAATGTGCATAATTGGTAGAGACTAGTCATTGCCAATAGCTACAATTACTAGACCGGAATACGACTAGTGAAGGGAAAGGTTAGATAGATCAGAAATAATATGATTAGAAGCACCTGAATCCACATACCAGGAGGAGAAGAGAGTCGATGGGGAAGAGTCAACAACTCAAGGTGGGGAAGCAAGAATGGCTGGGGAAGAAAAATACATTTGAAGATGCCGGTACAAATCCTTGATAGGCAATGCTAAGGTGGTGATAACAATCCATGGT
>JAOXJP010032107.1:0-12936 GCA_025762735.1 Platanus orientalis | reverse complement strand
GTTTTCCATAGATATAAATGAAAGAGGAGAAACGTTTCCATGATTAGCAAATGCGAAAACAATAGCCCCTGTAGAACCTATGACCATGACTAGGCATCAATCAACAACCACAACTTGGAGGTGGAAAGGTTAAATATGAAGATCGAGAAGCATTAAAGGAAACCTATGTGATCGAAGGAGAGGGATTAGGATTGAACATTAAGAGGTTATGTTCTTCAATGTTGAGCAATCTATAAAGTTCTTCTATGGAGATCATAAGAGGTAGAGTGTGAATCGTAGTTTGAAGGCATGGTATTCTACAGGAAGGCCATTGAGAGTGTTAAGAACGATGTCCTCTTCATCAAGATGAGAAGAGGCCATGGCCAAGGCACCAATGATAGATTTAATTTGTTGCAAGTATTCACGCATTAAAAGAGATCGTTTCTTCATATTATGAAGCTTTAATTTAAGTTATAAAATGTTGGATCTAGACATAGATGTATAGCATTGCTCAAGAGAAGACTGGACATTGGAGGCATGGCCGTACTTCAGGATTTGAGGTAGCATAGGCTCATAAGTAATGGCAATAATACAACTTAAAATGTTGTTGATCAAAGAGGAGCCAGTTGGTGTACTTTGGAGTAGGAATGGACTTAGCATTGTCATCAATAAGAAACTACAGTAGGGGAAAGGTGGTTCCATCAAGAAGTGAGTAGAGATGATGGGCATGCAGAGTTGTGAGGAATTGTGTTCTCTAGAGGAGAAAGTTATGATCATTAAGCTTGATTGGAACCAATAATCTTAAATTCATAAAGAATCACTAAAGAGGTGGGGACAACATTGAAAGAAGAAAAATGTAGGCTCAAGAAAGAAGAATGAGAGAAATGCAGATGGAGGTTGGAGGTCATCTGATACCATGTAGATAGGTTTGTTAAGATGAAATGATGAGCTCAGTGGAGAATTGAGACTCTGAATTTATTTATAGAGATGATTCGATTATTTGACTAATACTACATGTGATTCAGTTACATGCCATGTAAGATATGATTATAACAACCAAAAGATAAATAGATATATATTTCAACAATACAAAGTTAAACCAAAATATTAGTCATGTTATCACACAACCTACCTAAAAAATGCATCCAAATGAGTTCTGAATGTTTTAAATTATAACACCACATCACATACATGACTAAGGGATGTTTTTAGTTACATCACATCAATACATCACACAGAATGAATTCATGATGTTGGAAATGCAATTTCTATAATCCATTTAGCATGTAACCTTTAATATCAAGTATTTAAACTTATCAAACCAAATCAACTTAGTGAACTGAAGTGAGGAACTGTCGTTTTCATGTTTCTTGAAGATAATGAAGGCCTTCCAATTGATTGTTCAAGGAAGTGTGATAGGCTACCTTTGGGGATACAACCAAGCAAGGATTTAACTCCTTATCTCTCAATGGGTTTACATTACCTGGAAAAAACGTATGATACCTCCTTTGTCAGCTTATTTCCCTATACAATCAAGTATACACAACATGTCAAACCTTGTCCAAATTTAATTAAAATTTTGGCGGAGGTTACTTGTAACAAGTTGATAATCATATATAAGAACTAGAGCAAGAAGACAAAACGCACACCTTCAAATCCATCTGTTGGCTTTCTGAAGAACTCACTGATTTAAGTTGTTTTTTTAGCATAAAGATGCAAGTTATTTCTTTCAAAATGGGTAGATGATCAAACTTCTCAATATAGACTTTGAAAAGGTCCAAAAAAACAAAAAGAAAAATGGAAGAAAATGGTGATATTTTAATGGCTGCCTCTCTTCTCTCTTTTCTTTATTATTCTCATTTTTTTATTTTTTCTATTTTTTGGTTTTCTCCTCTTATTATATGTGATGATGGCTCAAGTTGTCGCACCTCGAAACCTAAACCAACCAATAGGGCCATGAACTTTGATACATGACGTTAACACTCTTTGCATTCAATCATTCATTAATATCCTATATAAATTTTTCACTTTTCTTTTCATTCATACAATGGAATAATATATTAATCAATGTCCAATGATCATATAATTAATCACATTCCCACAAGTCTAACCTCTATAAAACTCATAACTCATGAACCATAATCCTGTAATTAATCCATAAACTATGTCTAACATTCCCATTAAATTAAATAAATAGTCTGACATAATCAAATCCATCAACTAAAATCAAATATTAAAAATCTCTAACTTATTACATCTTTTTGAAATTTAAACTGAAATAACCGAAGGGAAATAAATAAAATCTCTAATTTAAATAACTAAAATAACAAATAATTAGTCTCTAACTAGTTCTATTTGAAGCTGCTACTCCACAATCTCCTCATCATCTATGGTGTTAGATTGGGATAAGTTTTATATACTTAGTGAGAAAATAATAAACTAAGGAAACAGTTGGATTAAGGCTTAGCACGATTACAGAAAATAAACATATACTTTCATATTGACAAATCAATATGAAGAATAGTTCATAAATCAATCTTATATATTACTAAGCATTTAATAGAAATTACAGTTTCATTGATAGAACAAAAATCAGTGATAACATATACTTTTACATTAAACATAGTGGGACGGATCAGATCATGTATCATATCATAGCCAAAATAAAATAGAATAAAACATATATCTGCTATCAAGCCAGAATATATAATAGTACGAGCCATTTAAACCCCGATGAGAATGGTCCAGTTCACATCATTTAAACCCAGGTGAGAAGGGTCTAGTTTGCACCGATTATACCTAGGTGAGAAGGGTTCCATCAATAATTCTCCTTAGTGGACAAGGTGGCTTTTTAACAGTACATATCATTTTCTTATAGTTTTAGTCAAATCTTACAATTCATATAAACCACATATAATTCTTTACATTAACTAAATAAAAAATAACATATAAGAACATGTTTAATCCAACTATGCACAATCTATAAAACATGTTTTTCAAAGCATATCATATCTGTCCATAACAATTCTCTTGAGAATCACTAATAGTAGAATGTAGAAATCAGTACATTTCTTTACAAAAATAAAATTTTAAGAACAATAAGATTAAATCATAGATTAGACATATAGATTCTTAAAATTAGTAGATCATTACCTCTAGAATTTATTTAGAAGATTAAATAACTTTTAGAATATAACAACAACAACAACAACAAACAACCTTATCCCAATTATTTGGGGTCAGCTACACGAATCCTGCTCCACCATTCCACTCTGTTTAAGGTCTTATCTGTTGTTAAATTACAAGCTGTCATGTCCCTCTTTACTACCACCACCTAGGTCAATTTTAGCCTTCCTCTAGTCATTCTAGCACCTTCAACTTGTATTGTCTCACTTTGTCTCACCAGTGCAGTCATTGGTCTTCATTGCACATGCCCAAACCATCTCAATCGACTTTCCCTCATTTTATCGCCTATTGGCACTACCCATAAACTCCCACGAATGAATTTATGCAGTAGTAGTAATAGTTGCCTGAGATGCACCACCTTTTGAAGACTTGAAAGCCTATGTAGCAAGCTTTTTCTAAAACATTTTGATTTGAATGAGAGAAATGTAGACAAGGATCCCAATTTAAAGGGATGAAGGAGAAATCCAAAAATTTGGGAGAGAGGGAAAGACGTGGGGAGCTTAAACGACTAAGAGGGGAGCTTAATCGCTTCATTTTACAAGTGAATGAACCTGGAAAAAATGCAACTTGGGTTTTAACGAGGGTTTGAAATCGCATACAATTTTTTTATGAAACTACCCTCATGATCGATCATGGGGTTTGTACTCAATCATGCCTCGTGATCGATTACAAATCTAGTGATCGGTCACACATGTTGTTACTCCTCAATGATAGCATATATGTGCAAGGAGTGGGGCCACATCCGGTCTATATGCTTAGCCACATCCAATGGACCCTAAGCACTCTAGTATGAGTCTTTAGGACTCATCCCATGGCATACAACCCTATAGCACTCCTCAAATATTCAAGCCTCCTTGAATCAAGGGGTTTTGTCAAAATATCTATAAATTAGTCTTCTGTATTCACATGATCTAAGGACACTACTTTCTTCTTCACCAATTTCCTGATGAAATGATGCATAATATCTATATGTTACGTCCTTCAGTGCTGAACTGGGTTCTTAGAGATGTTAATTATACTCTTGTTGTCAACAAACAAACTCATGGTTCCTTGCAACAACTCATAGTCTCTAAGCATTTGCTTCATCTAGAGAAGTTAAGTGCATCCATTTCTAGCTGTAATATACTCAGCATTGGCAGTTAATAGAGAGATGGATTTTTGTTTCTTGCAATGCCAAGAAACAAGACTATTGCCAATATAAAAACATCAACCACTCATACTCTTGTGATCCTCCACATCGCCTGACCAATCTACATCTGAGCACCCTACAGTCTTAGATATGGTGTCAAATGTGTTATGGTGTCAAATGGGTACCACAACCCCAACTCCGTAATCCTATAGACATACCAGACAATCCTCTTAGCTACTTTAAGATGTGATTCTTTAGGAGCAACCTGTCATCTAGCATATGCACCTACATTGAATGCAATGTCTGGTCTACTCATAGTCAAGTAGAGTAAACTCCCAATGATGCTCCTGTAGTAGTTGGAATTAACCTCAGCTCCCTCAAAGTCTTTAGTGATCTTGTCAGTTGTGCTGATGGGGGTGCTAGCTAGTTTAGATTCCTGTAATCCAAACTTGGAGACTAGGTCTTTTGTAAACTTGGTTTGGCTTAAGAAGATGTCATCATTTGTTTACTTTATTTAAAGACCTAGGAAGAACCTTAATTCTCCTTCTATACTCATCTCAAATTCTGATTTCATTATTTGGGCAAAACCACAAGACATCTCCTTACTAGTAGACCCAAAAATGATGGCATCTACATATATTTGAGCAATGAGTATATGACCATTTTTCTGATTGACGAAGAGTGTTTTGTTAACACTTTCTTGATCAAAATGGTAGTCAAGAAGAAACTTTGTGAGTCTTTCATACCAAAATCTTAGAGCTTATTTGAGACCATACAAAGCCTTCTTGAGTCGGTATACGTAATTAGGTAAATGGGGGTCCACAAATCCTTCAAGTTACTCAACATATATTTGTTCTTAGAGAATTCCATTCAAGAATAAACTCTTGACATCCATTTGATATAACTTGAATTTCAAAAAGCATGTTATGGACAAGAGGATCCTAATGGACTCCAACCTCGCAACAAGAACAAATGTCTCCTCAAAATCAATGCCTTCTATCTGGGCACACCCCTTTGACACTAGTCTGGCCTTATTCCTAATCACTATACCATGTTCATTATGTTTGTTCTTAAAAATCCGTTGGTGCCAATGAAATTTTTATCAGTAGGTCTTTCTATGAAAAACCATACATCATTCTTTTGGAATTGATTTAGCTCCACTTGCATGGTTAAGATCCAATCTAGATCATTACAGTCTCTTTAATATGCTTTAGCTCTATCTTAGAGGTGAAATAAAGGTAAGTAAGGATATTTTCTATTTGTCTCCTTGTCTTCACTCCAATAGTGGGATCATCAATAATGTCTCTTTGTGACAGTCCTTTGGTGAGCCTTTTATCCTTACGTTAAAGTTGAATTTCTTTGACTTATTCCTCATAACTTAATGGAGAAGAGTGCTCTTCTTAGTCTCCTTGGGCTTTCTCAATCTTCACTTGAGATGAGCTCTCATTCTCATGATTAGATAGCACTACTAATAAGTTTTCTTGTTCATATATAGCCTCAAAGTCATCTACCATCACATTGAATGACTTCTCCACCAAGCAATTCCTAATATTGTAGACACGGTAGGCTCTACTGGTTGTGGAGTATCCTATGAATATGGTCTCATCGCTCTTCTCATCAAACTTGCCTGGATGTTCTCTATCTTGAAGAACATAGCGAGTTCTGCCAAATACCTTAAAGTATTTAACAGTTGGCTTTTTACCACTCCATAATTTATATAGGGTTTTGGATGTACCCAGTCTAAGAAAGACCCGATTAGAGACATAACATGCAGTGCTAATTGCCTCAGCCCAAAACCTCTTGATATATTTTTGCTTGAAAGCATTGTAGTAGCCATGTTTAAAAGAGTCATATTCTTACTTTTGGCCACCCCATTTTATTGGGGAGTTTTAAGGGCTAAAAACTCATGTTTCACTCCTAATTCTTTACACCAATTTGAGAAATTGTGATTTTTAAATTCTCTTCCATGGTCACTTTGAATTCTCTTTATGGTTAAATCTTTCTCAACATGAATCCGTTTGTAAATGTTTAAGAATTCATTGAAAGATTTGGATTTCTCTCTTAGAATGCCACCTAAGTGTACCTAGAGAAATCATTAACCATGACCATGAAATACTTCTTCCCTCCTAGACTCTCAGTTCTAGTTGAATCAGCCAAGTCCATGTAAAGAAGTTCTAGGGGTCTAGTTATCCCAATAGATGTAACTTTCTTATGGGAGACTCTAGTTTGCTTCCCTATCCCCTTCTTACTAAGTCTTGCAAGGTCCCTAAAGTTGAGATGCCCTAATCTTTAATGCCAAAGGTTGATCTCATCCTTTTAGGTTAAAAGATAAGTATCCCCTTGTTGGTAATTCGGGTCAATGACATAGCAATTGTCACTTATCTTTACTCTAACTAGGATATTGTATTCTCTATGATCCTTGGTCACACATCCATATTTTCTGAATTACACTTTATAGCCTTTATCACATATTTGACCAATACTAATCAAATTGTGCTTAAAGCCTCGCACATAAATAGCCTAGGTAAGTTATGGAATCTAGGGGCTACAATGGTTACTACTAAGGATTTTGGTAGTGTTTTCATCATCAAAAGTGGCATATCCACCTTGAGCTTTCTCAAGTTTGGTAAAGAGCTCTCTCTCAGCGGATATGTGGCTAGAGCACCCACTATCAATGTAACGACTCACATTTCATTTAAGGGATAAAAATATAATTTTAATCCTATGAGGTTAAAATTTCCCTTTCACATGTTTAAATGAACCATAGAGTGGTTTAGGAATCCATTGGACCAAGTTAGAAGAGTAAGACTCAAGTTGGGCCTCAAACCTATTAAGTTCGAAAGATAACCCAATTTTGCATTTGGGATACTTTTGCAAGCCCACTGGCATAAATCCTGAGATAATTGTGAGTAATTCCATACCTTGGTGGAAAGATCTAGGAGTTTACTTTTCATAAAAACAAATGGTGTGAAATTATAAGTCTTCTAAAAGAAGTTATACTCATTTTACCACGAGGTGTTTGTGCTGATAGACCTGTGTATTTGAGGTAACTTCCTAGGCCCACTAACACCAATCTTGAGTAAATTAGGGTTCAATCCATATATCCTTAGAAATATATTTAAGTTTAGTTTCTAACCCAAACAAACGGTTTACAAAAGGAGTTTTCTAGATAAAGTTATGGCACTTTTAGTGAAAAGGGGTCAAACTTGGAAAAAGGGTATCCGGATGGATCTGACCCATGTTGGATAGATACGCACTTAGCGGATTGATCTGACCACTATCCGGATCAAACTGGGATCTCAGAGATTTACAAAACTCTTTATAGAACATTGTCAAATTGAGTCAGTATCCATGAGGATCGATCCAAAATCCATTTGGATCACCCAACACCCTCTATATTGATCTGAATTGACCTAGATTGCATTTTGTTAACCTAAATCAATTTTTCTTCATTTTGGAAAGTCTGGGACCCTTCCAACTCAACCCAAAACCCTATAAATAAAATAATAAAAAACCCTAATGGCCTCATTTACACTAAACGGAAAAAGAGTTAAAGGGGTTTAGAGGATTTGGGAGCTAAGTGTGGGGGTCTTCTCCAAATTGGGTAAGTATCACTCCTAACTTTGAAAATCTTGCTAGAATAGATAGTTTTCTTCTTGAATCTTTTAGTTCTACTTGATTTATGTTATCTCTGCATCATTTTATAGAGAATAGAGGAAAGGGAAAGGAGGTTCTTCTCTAAGATCTTCTTGAAGAGTAAGAAAAGAAGCTTAAGTTAGTAATTATACAAAACTTACTCCATTTTTTGTTTGTTTTAGATTCTTAGAAGTTTGATAATGGTGAAATATTGATTCTATGTATGTTTTCTCATATGTTTGCGAAGTTATTTGCTAGGACCTTATAAACCCTAAATCTTTTAGTGATTTGTGATAAAATCTTATCATATTATAATAGGATCTTAGAAATCCCTAATTTAATTTGTAAAAAAAGGTGGTTTTACATTATATATATATGTATTTTCTAAAGATATTGGTCTCCATGAGTTTTGAAAATATGTAAGTTAAGGATCTATGAATCTATAGCCTCTATGATAGTTATTAATGTATAAAAAGATTGATTTTTCATGAAAAATATGAATACTTAAATTGAAGTTGAGCATCTCTTAACATATTATTGTAAAAATGAATAAATTGATTTGGTTATATATGTAGGAATTGATTATGATGCATGTTGACTCTTATTAGAATGAAAATAGTTAATGGTGATATATAAATTATTTAAGGATTGTTATTGAATGATCCAAAACTTATGTGCTAGGAACATGAATGTTTTGAAAGCATATATAATATGATTATTGTTGGAAATCTCACTTGAGCTAAATGTATTGATTATATAGTGTTTGGAAGTATAACACCATGCCAAATTCTATGATTTCTTGTTTGGTAAGTTAGAAATTGATTTATTAGTATTGTACATGCTTTCAATCACATTAGCAAATGTATGGTATAAAGTTGGATGCCTTTTTATAGTACTGGTGAATGCCTATAGTGATAGACTTTTTCTTTATTACTAAATTAATGAATATAACATGTGAATAATATATGTTATTATGTTATGGTCAAAGAATACTCATGTAGTGATATGATAAAGTAAGTTGGTCACTAATGAATGAGAAGTGAAATGAATAAAGAATCAAGAAACACAAAAAAATAAGTAAAAATGTCAAGATGTAAGGGTCCCATTATTGGGAATAAGTAAAGAATGAAGTAAGATAAGAAAAAGTAAAAAACAAGTATCTTAATTTTGATGTTCCTCTCATTAGGATAAGAATGCAATGGTATGATGGCCCTCCCATTTGGGGTAATAATACAATGCTATGACGGCTCTCCCATTGGGTTAATAATACAATGGTATGATGGCACTCCCATTGGGGTAATAATGCAATGGTATGATGGCCCTTCCATTGGGGTAAGAATACAATGGTATGGTGACCCTCTCATTAGGGTATAAGCAATGGTATGCTGATATCCCTCATGATCAGGGATAATATGATATGTGAAACTTAAGTACGTGAAAATAAAGTGTAAAGTAAATGAAAGAAAAGTGAAAGATTGTGTAAAGCAAGTGTAAGAAACTGATACCAAGTGTAAGTGACCTAAAAGGTCCCACTATTGAGAATGAAACTATGTTAAGAAAGAAGAAAAAATTTATAAGATGTATAAACATGAATGAAATCATTATAAGAAGAATAGAAAAGTTTATATGAAAGAGAGAATGTTAAGAATAGAAGAACATTATATAAGTTTCGAAAGCAAAGTAAAGTTATAAGTCATGTAAAATGAGAAAAATATCAATGAAAGAAAATGAAAACATCTACGTTTCACAAGAATAAGAAGTTCATAAGTTATGTAAGAAATATAGTTTAATGAAAGAAAAATAAAGTGCATGAGCTATTAATGAAAATGCAAGTCCATAATACAAGTAAGTAAAGAAGATGTTAAGAAACAAGTGAAAACTCATAATCTTTAAAAGATGATAAGTTCTCAAACTATGTAAAAAAAATGAAAATGTATGATGGTTCTCTAATTGGGATACGAGTCAATCAATGAAAAGTGATAAGTAAATATTAAGACAATGACAATAGATGGTAATAAGTGATAAGTGAAGACATGGTGAATGGTAAGTAACAAGTAAGATTATGAATGATAAGTACTAAGGTAATTCTAGAATTGTTGAATATAGAAGTAGAAATTTATATGTCTCATAATACAAATGTGTTGTTATGCTTGCTTATTTCTTAAAAATGATGCATGTTTAGTTTGAAATGATTTATATATGCATATTCATATTATAAAAGTGTAGTCTATGCGTGAAAAATGAATAAAAATTTTCCTTAAGATGCACACTAGGTATCTTCACTATGGATGGATTATGAAATGTTTACCATGTGATTATAAACACATATTGCTATGTATGTTGCTAATGATAGATATGAGAAGAATGTCAAGAGTAGGTAGAATTATGTATATTGTCATATGTAGATGTTAGAAAAATGTTGTGTAAGTAGGATCATGCATATTATTATGTGTAGACAATAGAAGAATACCATGTGATCATGTGTATTATCATGCCTAGTTCTTATATGATGAACCATGATGATGAATGTATAGATCTTGTGATGCTTAGTAGATGATATATATACACTAGCACATGCATACATGCTAGAGAAGGGTATGTGTTTTATATAAAGATGTAATCTATATTTTCATGCTAAAAGATTCGTAATTTACCCGTCCGATTTCTTTAATAGGTTTTATGTACCCGTCCGATTCATCTATGTAATTTTTATTATAGGAGAGGTTTAGTGTAGGTGCGCATTTTTGGAGTGCCTTGAGGTCGAAGGGGAGGCATGCAGTTGATGCTTTCTCGTTTTAGTTATTTTAGTCTAATTTAGACTCGTACCTTGTATTAAACTCTATTATATTTTTTTTATTAAGATTAAGGTTTGACTTAAGACTTGTAGTTTTATATTTGGTATATACCAATTAGAGATTAGTGACATGGTAGTTTATTGATATATTTTGGTTTATTTTTGCTACACCCTTAAGATTATGGTTAGATGCGATAGTTTATGATTTCATTGCTTCTGTTCTTTTAAGGTTAAAGTTAAGCATTCCAAGAAGATCACAGGTTTAAGAAAAAGGCTTAAATTTATAGCAAATTTCGTATAGATCCGGTTTAGTAATGGCCCAGTTTTAAGGCCAAATAAGGTAATGAAATTTGAGGTCGTTACAATCTAGGTACCACTTTAATGAGCTTCTGGCTCTTAGTACGATGTAGATGACCAAACACTTTGGGTCATCCTTTCTTATCCTAACTTTCTTAACCTTAGAAGGTTGAGAGGCTTATTGTTTAGCACTTTGTTGGGCTAGGTCCTTTCTTTGAAAGTTTCTATTTTCAATGCTTTAAAAATAGTTTCTCTTCTTGACATTCTTCCCATTTGGTGTTTTCTTTGCATGCATTCTTTGGGACTTAATGTCATTTTATCTTTTCTTGCAATCCACCTTAATATGCCCTTCTAAGCCATAATATTAGTAATAGAATTTCGGCCTTCTTGGTGCATGGAATTATACTACATTCCTTCTAGATTGTTCCTTGTAGAAGGATTTAGGACATTTATTAGGATTCCTATTTTGAACAGGTTGCACCCTAGTCTTCCTAGAAGTAGAGCCATTCCCTTGAACTCCTCATTAAGTTGAAGCCTTGTATGCTTGAAATTTATTCCGTGCCTCCTTGGCATAAGAATAAGGCTTGCTCATCCCTTAAGCTCTTTTAAAGGAAGATGCTTGATTTGTTTGAGGTTTACTCCTCACCACTTGTGCATAGAATTTAGATTGGGGTTGCATGGATCTCTCAAAATCTCTACCTTGTCTCATAGGTGTTTTACCCTTGAAAAAGGTAAATGTCTTTTTCTCAACCTCATTTAACCTTTTGATGGGTCTTTGTGGCTCCACCTTTTCCTTTCCCTTATAAAAAGGTTATGGAGGTGGTTGAGTAGATCCCTTCACTTTGACAAAGCCATTCTTAGGCTTTTGAGTTTAGGATGAGGCAATGGCCTCAAAATAACCAAGCCTGGTCATATCCGCATGTTCTTTGCTATTTTCTTCTTTCAAGGTTTTAAGCTTCTTCTCTACCTTAAGAAACTTGTTGAACAATTTTTTATTGTCCTCAATGAGTCTTCTCTTCTCATGCTTCTTATTGTCACTTTCTAAGCCTAGAAATAGTCTAGAGTCCTTGAGCTTCTTCTCTAGTTCTACTATTTTTAGGTTCATCTCTTCATTTTCACATAAGAATAAATAATTTTCTTTGGAAAGATCCTTCTCCTTTTTACTTTCCAAAGAAGACTCTTGTTTAAGAGTGGAGATAGTGTCTTCAAGGGATTTTGACTTTTCAATCAACTCAATGATTTCCCTCTTATGTTGTTTGTTTTTCTTTCCCAACTCAATACTTAGAACAAAGAGGTCATCAAATGCCTCTTATGTAGTATAGGTCATTTCCTCTTCTTCGTAGTTTCCCTCATCTTCACTTGAGTCACTAGACTCCAACAGTGAACTTATGAGAGTACCGAAGGCTATAAAAGCTTTGATCTCTTGTGAGAGAGCTTCATCACTACTTTGGGACTCATGTTCTAAAGTCTTCGACTCATCATCCCATGTGGCCACTATGTCTTTGTCCTTTGACTTATACTTGTTCTTCTTATGGTGGCCACAATCTTCGGAAATGTGACTCCTACCTTTGCACTCATAGAAAATAGGTGTTTCTTTAGAAAAGTCTTTCTTCTTTTTGTAATCGAAGTAGGATTTTCTCTTTTGCTTATTTTTTGAGTAATCCTTGGTATTTCTCCTATAGAACTTCTTGAACCATTTAGAAACAAGGGTTAAGTCATCATCTGAATCTTCATTTGATTTGGACGGCTCTTCTACTTGCCCTTCTTCTTGGTAGGTTCCTTAATGATTGCTTCAAATATTTGAAGTGAGTCAATCAACTCCTCTAATTTCATGACTTCTAGGTCTTTATTTTCCTCTATAGTGTTGACCTTAGGCCTAAACCTTTTAGGAAGAGTCCTAAGTACATTCCTAACC
>JAOXJP010032106.1:0-46263 GCA_025762735.1 Platanus orientalis | reverse complement strand
TCAGCTCCATTTGATTCCTTACTCTCCCCTCAAAAATCCTCGCATTCCTCTCTTTCCATAAACCCCAACATATGACATTAGGAAGGACCTGCCAAATAATGTTATGGAAATCATCGAGATCTTTAACCTCCCAACCCAAGATCAAATCCTGGAACTGACCAGGAAAGACCAGGCTATGTAAAGGAAAAAACCTCAAATCTTGTAAGCAATAGAGCACCGAACAAAAAGATGGTTAACCGATTCCTCCTCATTCCAACACAGCACACATCTATTTGTCAAATCCCACCCTCTACTCTGGAGATGATTAAGAATAAGAATTTTATCCAAATAAGCAATCCACATAAAGAAATACACTTTTGAAGGAATACCCGGGATCCAAATGCCTTTATGGGAGAACAATTTTGGTCTCAGATTCAACAACTCATAGTAAAAGGATTATGCAGTGAAGGACCCCTTCTTAGAGATGCTCCAATTCCACATATCCCTCTTGTTATCGTCCAGTCTAAATTTCTCTAAAATACTCAAGAATCCATCAATATTAACTTCCTCACTTAATTCTCACATAGAACCAAGGTTTTAAACATATTAGAACGCTTCCAATCATCATTTTCTTTCTTCTTTTTTTTATGAATAATGATTTTATTAAAAAAAGAAGTGAAGAAAAACTAAAATACAACAAAGAGAAACAACAAGCATAACCCAACACAACAAGGGCAAAACAAGAAACACTGCTCAATCCAAAAGAGACTCAACCCAAGAAATTGAAGTAGGCAAATCTCTCAACAAATCATTGAGAGAGACTTGTTGAAATTTTTTTGCAAACCAACGCCCAAGAAGCCTCCTCGAAATTTACTTATTTAAATTTTATTTATCTATCAAAAAAGAAGCCTCCTCGAAAAGAATAAACTCCATGACCTCCAAGGGGGACTTTCGTAAATCAAAGATTCTTCTATTCCTTTCCTTCCAAATCCCCCAACACACACCATGAAGAAACAAACTCCTAAAACTCTTCCCTTAAGAGCTCAAAAGGCCATAATTCCAATGTCTAATGAAATCAATTAAGCTATAAGGCATAACCCAACAACAAGAAATTCTAGATGTGAAGAAAACCCATTAACATTTTGAGACTTCACAATGGATCAAGATGTGCTTGCCATATTCCCCACTTTTCATACAAAGAACGTGGATATGAAGAGAGATTGCCCTATATGGATGCCTTCTTTTGAGCAAGTCCATAGCATTCAACCTATTTAAGAGAAGCTATCCAAAGAAACGCCTAAACACAAGGGAGAACATGAGCTTTCAAAATTTTTGTGAGAAAATGAACCCAAAGACAAACTTTGACACAAACTCGCAAAAAAATATTTTGACAAAAAAGCACTAAAAGAGTCATTGGTCCAAACCCACCTATTAGGCTCATCACTAAACAAATGAAAATCAAAGAGATAACAGAGGAGAATAGCTAGAATCAATCTCTTAATCATAAAGATCTCTAGAAAACAAAAGTTTCCAAGAGATACCAGACGAAGAATTTAGGAGGATTTCGAAAACAAAAGAATTCTTGTGAGACAAGGGAAGAGCTCTGAAAGAGGTTTATCACCCTTCCAAATATACTTCCAAATTCTTACTCTACAACCCTTACCTATAACAAAGCAAGTATGGGAAAAGAATGAAGGTAGGATTTTAATTGTATATTTCCAAATAAGGGAGGCATTAGAATTCACCAACGGATTGCAGTCTCACCAATTTAAATCAAATCCATACTTGATGAAAATGAAAGATTGCCAAAGGGTACCTCTTTCAATAGCAAATCTCCACAACCATTTTCCACGAGGAACAACATTCCTCTTTTCAATGTTACCAATGTCAAGACCCTCGTCTTTCTTTGGCCTGCACACATCTTCCCACTTGATAAGATGGTCCTTCTTACCCCATTTCCTTCCCAAAGAAAACTCCACTTTTTCCACCACTGGATCCCAAAAACTCGCCAAACAATGACTTCCACCCAGGGAAGGCCAAGATACTTTAGTGGTCACTTTTCCACTTTGCAACCAAGAAAACCTACCAGACTTGATAAGCAGTTTTCATCCACATGAATTCCAATCAAATAGAATTTTAATAATTAATTTTAAAGCAAAAAATAATCTCAAACACCTTAATAGTATAATTCAAATTCAGCACACCATCATTATCTGGATTGGTAAATAATAATTATCCACAAACTACAAATGAGAAACAACAAGGCCATTTGGTTGCAATTTGTAACCTTCAATCAAGTTTGCTTAAACAGCCCAATTGAGAAAGGCAATTAAAGCTTCAGCCACCAAGGAGAAAAGAAATGGAGATGAGAGATCCTCCTGCCACAAACCCCTAGAGAAACTAAAGAAACCTTTTGATGCCCCATTGATCAAAATTGAGAACCAAGTATGTTTTACACACCCCATCATCCACATAACCCATCTTCTACCAAAACCTTTTTCAATCATAACTCATTCTAGAAAACTCCAATCCGCAAGATCATAGCCTTCTCCAAATCCATTTTACAAATAAGCCCCTCTTCCCAACCTTCCAATCATCATTTTCTTATTTAGGCCCAACAAAATTCCATCTCACTATAGCAATAAAGGCGTGCCCAGCACATCATCTTGTAAATCGGTAGCATCAAAATCACCTAAATCACCATCATCTCCTTAAGATTCACTGCCATCAGAGCATCAAGCTCTAGTCGTTCTAGTGTCCATTAAAATTTAGCTTCCAGTGCATCAACTCTCTCTGTAATCATGATGAGGAATTTATCTAGCTAGCAATCATTCAATTTCCTTCTAAAATTTCCTCCACTTCCAATAGTCATAGTGCTGATTTGGGTGTGATAAATTTGATGTAGGATCAACTAGATTCAACACTAGAAAAATAAAAGTTTTAATCAAATAGCAATCAAATAAGGTTTAATAGGCTAAATAGAAGAGGGATTTTGGTACCTAAAACTAATAGAAATACGTTTAGATGACGGGGGGAAATGGTGATTCTAGGTTCCGGTTTACAGGAGCAGAATAGTATATAAGCAGATTAGAGTAAAAAAATGATGGTTTAGGGTATAGCCTAGGGTTTTTGGTAGATTGATGGGTTCTATGGATTGTGAGACGATGACCATAGGTTGCTGTAATGAAAAAAAAATAACACAAAAATATAGTAGAAGAAAGAAGATGATTATAGAAAGACGATAAAATCAAAAAGTAGATGAAAAAAGCTCGCCGTGATCAGTAACATGTGACTAGGCACAAAGGTGATTTTGGAATGGTTTTGAAATGCTCCCACTTCAAACCACATTACAAACATTAAAACAGGGCCCACAATGGCGATTTTGGCACCAAGGATATGGAGAAATCCATCACCATCAATTAAATGACTGAAAAATATAAAACACTCAAAATGACATGTTATAAATTGGAATTAGATTATCAGATGTATGATTCACAGCAAGGAATTCAAATGAATCATACTATCATAGCACAAGAGCCTAATATAAGTACTCACAATGGGCCCATTTTTCAGAGCATACTCCTTGGCAAACTTGCAAGCCTGTTTCACAGCAAGTGCATCCATACCATCTACCTGTCACATAACATAAAACATTTGAGAAGTAGTGACCAACAAGAAATAGCATTAATACAATGACCGATTTTAAAAAATGCCCAATACATTGTATGGCCACTAAAACTCATCCAATAACATGTCCATAATACCACTCAAAACTTGCAGCACCCATAACAAAATGCTGATAAAATCTAAAAATGAATATCCCCCATCGCCAAATAACTACAAAGAATATTAAGAAAAGATACTCGCTCATCAGAAAGAGGCAATAGAAGCATTAACAACTGATTCAAATACATCCAAATGATAAGAATTCCAATATAGTTCACAAGTCCAATGATAAGTATGCATATCCATCTGAATCTTGCAATATTCACTAAGTTACCCAGTGAAAGTACCCAGTAACTTGCATGATCACATTTTGATATATTTTTACAAAAAAAGGGCCAGAGTGCCATAGTTAATTCTCATCCTCAAAAGACCTTTACCTTAGTGATGGGACGTAGTCCCCTTCCATCACATACATGAAGCGGCCAATAGTTGCTGATTTATTTTCTAAAGAGGTTACTTAGAACTATTTCAGTAACAACCAACCAGGACAAACCTTCCCTTTCCCCTTTTATAATTGTTGCTCTCTCTCTCTCTCTCTCTCTCTCCCCTTGATTCTTATTTTGCTTTAACTGCATATATACATTTTTTATAAGAGAAAATTTTATTAAAAAGGGGGATAAGGCATCCCCAACCAAAGAAACCAACCTGCCACTGGGCTACAAGATGTATCTCTAAAAATATTTTCCCACCCTCTCTTAACATCTACAAAGAAGAATCCCCAAACCCTTTGCTTTAACATCTACATACAAACGAAATCACCTACTATTAACAATTAAAAAGCAGTTAGCAGTACATACACAAAAAATGATAAAAAAAAAGAAGCAAGGGAAGTAAAACTAAATGGTGATTGGTGGATTAATAGCTATGGCAAGGATAGATGTATAATTTAGGTGTTGCTACTGAGTGACTTTACCATAGTAACAAGTATCAGCCCTCAGTACATGAGGACATACACAAGAAAACCAGGGTTGTTCTGATATAAAGATCAGAAACTCTGCAAATCAGTAGGACTGATGCCTCTGGGAAACTTAAATAATCATTTCCTCTGGAATAACCGAAGAAACAAGAGAAACAGTCACAGCCAAAACATGCATACTTGTGGTTGAACCAGGTAAAAGGTCATCACATTTTAAATGTTGCTCTTCCAAGAAATTGAATAGCCCAAGCAAAATGTATCATGGTTTTACCAGCAACTTACATATAAAGCCAGCCTTTGAAACAATCCTAAACCAAGCATATGACTTCTAATTCTCAATAACGCACATAACAAGATTAACCAACACAACTATCAAACCTTGGTACATTCCTAACTCTTCCATCAAAATTTGCAGCACTCTAGTGTCTGGATATATTATATCCAACCAAAGTTACTGTTTACAGCACTTGTTGCCATACTTCATCAAATATCACAAAGTACATACAACCATTACTCCAGAATGAATAGCGCAACATACAAGTCAGAGAACTTACCACAATTAAAAGTTTGAAGCCTTCATATTGGTAATTACAACTACAATACTAAAGTATCATTGCATCAAATTTTCAGAAACACACAGGAGCTCGATTACAACCCGAATCTTAATATTTTCTCATAAACCAATAGACAGGAACTCAAACAGATTCAACCCTAAAAATAATTATCATGAGATCACAGCAAACAAACTAAAGAACACATAAAACTCAACCTCACCTTCAAACCAGGAACATAATCCCCACGCTTGTAATAAGCCGGACTCTTAGCAGCTCTCCATTCCGCCGTCCCCATCCCATCTACAAAAACAGAATAAATAAATAAATAATCAAACGAGACAAATAAAACCCAAAAAGAAAAGTATCAATATCTGCGATTCGATTCTTTCTTAAGACATTTTTTACTTACAATGGTTATTCTCACAGACCAAAATCGCAGGCAGATCCCAAAGCGCCGCCATATTGAGGGCTTCGAACAACTGTCCCTGATTCGCCGCACCATCACCGTACAAAGTGAACGTGACGGTTCCATCCTTAGAGTACTTCTGTGCAAAGGCGATGCCGCACCCGAGCGGCACCTGGGCACCAACAATTCCGTGCCCGCCATAGAACCCACTATCTTTTTTGTAAAAATGCATCGACCCTCCTTTCCCCTTAGAGCAACCGGCCTGACGGCCCATCAATTCAGCGAACGCCTGGATAAGGGTCCCACCGCGACCAAGAAAAAGACAGTGATCGCGATAAGCAGTAATGATGCCATCCTTCTTCGTGATCGCAGCTTCCATTCCCACAGCGACGGCTTCTTGGCCGTCGTAAAGATGGCAGAAGCCGCGGATGAGCTTGGATTTGTACAGCGAGTCCGCAGCGATCTCCATGCGGCGCATGAGGGCCATGTCTGAGAAGAAACCCATGAGCTCTTTCGGCGTGGTTTCGACGGTGCGGGAAGGAGGGTCGATTCTGTGGCCGGTGAAAGGGACGCTGGTTTCGAAGGTGAGGGTGGTTTGGTCATCGGTGGATGAGGAGAAGGGGCGACGGAGGGAGGGAGAAGATGAAAGGGAGGAGAGCGGTTTGAGAAGCTTAGAACGAGCAGAGGAAGCTATCTGGTTGAGAGCCATCTCGATCGCTTGATCGGATCTTCCACTCACTGGTTTCTGAGGAGATCTGAGGGAAACCAGAAGGGGAAGGGAAGGGGTTAGGAGAGAAGGGAAGGTGAGAGAGAACGGAGGATGAGGAATAAGACAATGATAGGTGGCGGGCCCCTATTCTACAGATTTACACAAATGAATGAATAAAAAACCCTCAAAGGTATTCAATATTACTGAAATAACATTTGCCCTTCCTTTCAAAAATGTTGGAATGAGCTCGACCTTATGACTGATTATTAACCACGGGATTTTATTATTATTATTATTATTTTATTTTTTGAGGGTAAACAAGCACCGGATTCAAACCATGGAATAAACGAAAAAAGTAGGAAGTACTCAAAACTAGGGGTCTCAAGCTCAGCTCGGCCATGTAGGCAAAGCTCAGGCTCATGAAAGTGGGCTCAGATTCAGGCTTGGCTAAGCTCGCCAAGATTAAGTTTTTTATTTAGCCCAAATTTACAGTCAAAAAGTTGGCAATTTTAAAATTTCTCGATTGACACACTTTAAAATAAAATATATTTAAATGACCAAGTACCTTTCTTCATCTTCCCCTTTTGGTCTTTTTCTTTCTTCATTTTCCTCTTTCATGTTACGAACAATAATAGGGCACTAATCAAACCTAAAAAAATATTTCAAAAAATTAAACCGTGTTTTTCTAGATTAAACCAATAAACTAAAGAGCAAGTTTTTTAAGATTATAGATATCACTTCCAAAACCCTCATCTCTAACTTCATCTTGAATTAATTGGAGAAAGTATTGTCGAAACTGATGACACGATGGGAGAACGATAACCAATTCTCAGCGAAGAACTGATTAGAATTATAACTCCAACAAAGGGTGGTAATAGAGACAAATCAGATTGAATAAGAGACAAAATAAAATATGGTTTTTTTTACTTCTTTTTCTTATCTTGGATTGGGTGTAGAAAGACATGAATGAAAATATATAACAAAATTTGGACTTTTTGAGAAGGGTTTCGCTTGTCGATTAGATCAAAGAGACAAAATTTTGAGAAAAATCTAAAAAACATTATATTTACAAGGGAAGAATTTTTGGAGCAGGTTCTATTGGTTGGGAGATTTTTTAGTGAAGACAGGGGTATTGGCATACTCTTTAAGGTATCCCGTTGCATCAGTAATGTGGAGGTCGAGGAACAGAGTGAGTGTGCATGCCATCAGAGTTGATAACGATCATTAGATATTGTAAGGGTTGATGTTGCAGGTTATAGATTAAGGTTGATCTACCTATTAAGGATAAAGAATCCATTAATGATTTGAGATGACAATCTTTCTTCTTAACAGTTCAATGAAGAAGACAAGGGAAAGGGTAAGTAAACAAAGACCATACTTTTTTCCATTTTAAATTTATTCTTTCTAATTTTTTTATAAAGTATTTCATGCAGCTCACTTTCACTGCCACATGATCATACTTTTTTCATTTAAAATTGAAGCAAATTTATATTTTTGAACTTTTTATGAAGTTTCATTTACACCATTACAGATGGCTTATTTACATGGTCCCATCACTCCCTTTCCTATGCATCTCAGGGTTCGATGACGGCAAATTCCAGAAAATAAATAATGAATAAAATAAAACAGTAAAAGTAAATGAGCGAATCACTACCATTAGTATAAGATTCATCACTTAAAACTTCCTAAGGAGTCGAGCTTTTAACGAGCTAAGCTTAATACAGCTCGGCTCGTCATGAGCGAATCACTACCATTAATATAAGATTCATCACTTAAAACTTCCTAAGGAGCTAAGCTTAGTACAGCTCGGCTCATGACGAGCCAAGCTCTGAGTTGAGCCAAGCTAGCTCGACTCATTGACAGCCCTAGTTGCACTAATGCAGTGTTCGAAGATATTGTGAAAAAACTCGTTCTGAAAGCTGAGCCGCATCTGAGTCCTTATAAGGTTGCTTGGGTAAACAACACTCGTCTAAAGGTCCAGGAAAGATGTCTAGTTCCCTTATTCCATTAGCAGCTTCAGTGACAAGGTGCAGTGTGACATTTTTCCTCTTAAAGTGTGTTACATCCTACTTGGGAGAGCATGACTATTCAACAAGAAAGTGTAACATTGTGGTTACAACACGTACACATTCAAGCACCTCAACAAAGTAATGAAGATGGTTTCAAGCAAGAATTCTACTCCCTTAAAGCTTAAGAAGACAGCTAATTTTTTCCTATTGCAGCGTGTGATGAGGACATCAAGTCCAGGCGTGCCTTCTAGACTTACCAGAGACGCCGCCGGAGAGCTGGACCTCTGCTATGGTTCCAGTAGAGGTTTACATGATGCCCAAGGCCTTCTTAGTTTTGTTTAAGAGTTATTTTATTAGTAGGAGAGTGTTTCTTGTAGGGGGATACATTTATTTGATGGTACTTTAGTCATTATTTCTCTCATAGGAGTTTTGTGTCTTTTATTTTAGATGGGAGTATATTTGATATATGTACCTGGGCTTTAGGGGTATTGTGGTCCAAAGGACCTTACTTTATGTAACCCTGACCGTGGGGTACTCTATATAAGCAACCCCTCGGCCACTCTTTATTCTCATGCAATACAATAAATTTTTTTTTTGAATCAAAATTCTGGTGTTTCCTTCTTCCTTGTTCAGTTGCAAAGATATAAAAACCCTAGAAAGGGACTACGCTTCCACCTATTTTAACAACGGTGGTGGAGGCCAGCCCCTTCCCTTTGGGTTAAAAGGACTTCATCCATTAATTCTCTTCATCCTAACATTATTTTTTGTAGATTTGTGCTTGCTGGAAAAATCACCTTTTTCCACAAATCACATCACCAGACTCATAGCACCAAGGATTTGATCAAAGCAACTTTTTCAAGGGGTATCCAAGGGTTAGGCGACACATACTTAAGTAATCCACTGCAGAAAATGTTTCTCAAATCAAAACCCTACAAAGGTTATTCCAAGGGAGGCGGCAATAAGGTAACTTGGATAGTTTTTGGGAGTTTTAATACTAGTTGTAGCAGGCCAAGATTTGGCTTGGTATGAAGCTTCTCCAAGCTGTAACACACTTGGACAACTCCACCAGAGAAGGAAGACATCAGGATCAACCTCCCTTTGACCTAGGAAATTCCCATTGAATTCCTAGGTGGCAGCACCTTAGAGAAATCTAATAAGAAATTGGACATCTTTAAAGTGATTGGTTTCGGCCAGTAAGGGCTTGGGTTTTGCAAGGCTCAAGCTAGGAGATTTCCAAGGACTGCTATGTATCCAAATCAAGTTCTAAATCCTTTGGGATCTCCTAAATCTTTGTTTTGTAGTGATTGTGTTGGTAGTTTGTGGTATGGCCTAGGGACTGTTGGTGTTAATTTTTTGAGTATATTCTTAACACTTCAACACCTATTTTCTAATTTTAATCATACTTAATATCATCCCTTCAAAACCCCATGTAAACTGCATTAATTACCTTGTTTAAACCTACTCTTTGGAACACTTTTAATTTTCTGTTCACATAGTATTTGTTAAAGTTCCTTAAAGATATACGTGCTGGATTTTACTATTTTGGTGGTCCATATACATTCTTTAACCCATTGAGCATCATATCTTGAGTCTTTAAAGTGCTTAGGGTTGAAGCCCTTAACCTATTTACTGTTTTCCCTCATTATTACCATGTTTTGAGCACTTTAATAGACATTTTTTGTGTTCTGAATTTTCTAGATAGCAAACTTAATGTTCTTAGTTCTCTAAGTTAGTTGGGTATTTTAACATATTTGTCAGGTTTTATTATTGCTCTTTATTTTATTTTCCTTAATGATTTTAATGCATAATTATTCTAACTTAAGAACCATCTAGTTTGCATGTGTTTGGTGCGAGCATGAATCTAGGTAATACCACTTTACTATTTGTGTGATTTTATGTTTTATCTCCTATGCACACACTTCACTCACCTACATGCATGCTATATCAGCGTGTATCCTATGGTGGTAAAGGAATCCTTGGCCCTCCTCCTAAACTCAACAGGATTGAGTTTTCTAAGAGAGAGGAAAGTGATGCAGCATCCATATCTTGGATGGACTATAGTTATCCCTTATGGAGGCCCAAGCCCTAAATCAAGAAGCCTTAGAGATGTTGCACATGGGAGGTACATTTATTTTATGTGTTGCTTATGTAATAAGGCTTTTTGAGCCATTTTTATTGTGTTTTTTTAATTTAGGACATGTCTATGTAATAAGACCAATGACCAAGGGGATATTAGGAAGAGTGCTTTGTTTTTTTTTAGTGATTAGTGGGCCCAAGGAGTGCTGGTCAACAGTCTTAAGAGACCCCTACTTAGTCTCTTTTTATTTAGTAGTTAGTTTGGAATTTTAAAATTTTCATTTTTTGTAAACTTTCCAACTCTTTGCTTGTAATTCCTTTTAAAAGGGACCCCCACTCCCTTGTTTAGCAACATTGAAGAGAATACAAAATTTGGTTTTTTCAGACTTGGTGGTCTAAGTGTTGGTAGGGTCATTGCTTTGGTGCAATGGTAGTGACTCGGGCTGCCAACATGAAAGTGAGGGTTCGAGTCTCATGAGCATCCACTTTGTGCAAAAGAGCCAAAGGTTAGGTCTATCTCTGATCCAACCCTCCCAACACCCCGTAGTTACGGAACCAACATTGGGTAATGACCTTTTTTGGTGGTCGAAATGTTGGGAGTAGAGCAAGTTCCCTTCCCCTCTAATTTCTCCCTCATCTTTCCAATCTCTTCCCCACAGACTCCTCCTTCCCTTAACATATGACATCACCTCCATCACTCACCTTCTTTTTCATCAAATCCATGACAACCCATTCCTCAATCTGATGCAACACACACCCAAAGAAAGGCTATTTACTTGTAGTTTGGGGGCCCAAACAGATACTAAAATCACTTCAAGATGTAATTCACCCTCGCACACTTAATACAATTTATTCAAACTTAGAAAACAACACTCA
The DNA here is from genome assembly GCA_025762735.1 of Platanus orientalis. Taxonomy (NCBI): domain Eukaryota; kingdom Viridiplantae; phylum Streptophyta; class Magnoliopsida; order Proteales; family Platanaceae; genus Platanus; species Platanus orientalis. The sequence continues at coordinate 35,012 of JAOXJP010032106.1, read as the reverse complement.
ATCTAAGGCCTTCATAATACGTACCAATAATCAAACCATACACTTAAGGACTAAGGTTAACAAAGGAAACTCTCGGGTATGGGTTCATGGGCTCACAATCAAGGCAAAAACAGTAAAGGGAGGGAAGGAATTTAAGCCTCAAAGTAGAGGGTAAACACAAGGGGTTTCGGGTAGTCTATAGGTCACTAGTTTAAGACCAAACCAGGTTAAATTGAAGGTCTAAACAGATATTGTTTTGCAGTAATACAGCAAGGTCGCAAGTAGTGCTGTGAGGGATCTGGGACAGAAAACTCTTGTTGTTTTGGATTAATTAGAAGGCAAAATAGTAGAGTATGAATGGTTGTAAGAGGAGTTAAACAAGTTCAGAACATGATTTGGCACACAGGCTGTAGGGGAACAAACAGTAGGTCTAAAACAGAATTATTATGGCCTATGTGGGTGATGAGAACATCGAGTCCAAGCATGAGTTCCAAACCTACCAAAGGTGGTGCAGGAGAGATGGACCCCTACTTTGGTTCTACTAGAAGGTCTCTATATGTTCGGGAGTCATTTATTTTTATTGGTTTTATTTTATTAGGTAGTGTTGGTGTCTCTTGTTGGGAGGGACACATATTGTGAGGGTAAATTGGTCATTGTTTATTTTTAGAGGTTTTCATGCATTTATTTGTAGTGGGATGGTATTTTTGTTATTTGAGAGGGTTGATTAGGGACTTTATTGTCCAATTTTTATTTCTTTTGTAATAACCTAGCCATGGGATGCTATAAGTGATACCCACGACCAGTTTTTATGATATAAAATTTTATACTTTGAATTTCAACGTGAATGTCTTCTTCTTCTTCCTTTGTTCTATAGGTTGAAAGCTCTAAAACCCTAGAATGAGACTAGGCCCCCACCTAGTTTAACACTGGTGGTGGAGACCACTCCCTCCCCTTGGGTTAAAGGTCCTTGTTCCTTTCTTATTTTTTCTTTTTTATAAGTTTCTCTATAGGTTTTGTGTTGCTGAAACCCATCAATACTTCATCAAATCTCAGTTTTGATCAAAGCAGGCTTCCTAGAGCATAATACAAGTCTGGACAACTCTACTACAAGTGACAGGCAGCAGATTCCTTCAATTCCCAGCTAATGCTAATAAGATTTCTTCCCCCCCCCCCCCTAGGCGTGATTGGGTCTGAAAAACGACCTAGAGAAGATCATCCACCGATTGCACAAATCCATAGCTTTTGAAGATTTGACTTCTCTAGGGTGTAAGAGACCCCTGGGTGACACCATAGCCAGCAGCATCCCTCTCAAAGTCTTTTCAAAATAAAACCCGAAAGTCTGGGTTTATTAGAAGTAGATGGGCACCTTGTGTTTTTTAGATTGATTTTAGGAGTTTCTCAAACTCCCTATTTTTAGCCAGAATAGTGTTGGATTCTTGTTGTTCTCATACGAGTAGACTTAAATCAAGTGAGTCACATTGAAATCAAGGTATTTTTCTTCTCTTTGGTTTCTCTTTCAAATCCTTTATAGTAGTGATTTTGTGGACTGTTGTGGCTTAAGGCTATGGACTATGAGAATAATTTTTTGAGTATAATCTTAATGTTCTAGTCTATTTTCATTTACCTTAATCATTGTTTTACCTTACTCTAAGTTATCCTATGCAAAATCCCTAACTTTATTATTATTTTCTCACATTATCACCTTATCTTGATCAATTTTCACTCACTTTTACACCATCAGATTTTTGGACAATTTGTTTGATATTCCTAAATCCTTAAATTAGTTTGATAGTTTAAAATATTGTTTAGGTCTTTTATTTGTTTACTACTTTGTAAACCCTAATTATTCTAATGCATGATGAATCAAACTTGAGAACTACCTGAATTTGCACGTGAATGGTGTAAGTAGAAACACAGTTTATGCTGTTTATTGCTTTAATAATTTTATGTCTATTTCCTATGTACACACTTCATTATCCTACATTGATGCTGCATCAGTGGGTGGCTGATTAGATTCACACAAGATTCAGCAGTAGTATAAAAAGGTTTGAACAGGTTCTATTATGGGTTAAAACAGTAGGATAATCAAAGAACTATCAAGGTTTAAAGTGTGCCAAAACACAGGCTTAAAAGGGGGCAGATTAAAAGTTGTAAAACAGTACTAACAGTGGGATAGTGTGGCTGAAATCTGAGTTATAATAGGGTTGGTTCTGGACAGTAGTAGCTAGTGATTTTAGTAAAGACAACGAGGGATAGATATGGGTTAGTATAAGGTCTAAACTCTGATTTTTACTAGCAGGGACTAAGGATAGGAATTTTGGACGGTTAATGGAGATTTAATAAGAGGGAAATATGGGGCAGAGCTTGTCTGATGTAAGATTAAACACATGGTAGAGAGAAGTCTACTCATGGGTTATGGGTGGAATCCTTGACGGGTTTTAAAGAGGAAAATAATAGGGAAAAGGGATTAGAAAGGTCCCGCGGGGTTAGAATTGGATAGGTTTTAGTTTCTTCGCTAGTAGCAACCAGGGGTGTGGAAAAGGTTTCAACTGTGGGCTTAAGGGAAAGGTGGAAGTGGTTAGGGTTCAAGAAACTAGTCAAGGAAAAGGGTTCTGGACCGAGTTTAAGGTCTTTTAATGGAGAAAACCAGTAAACAAAGGAGGAGGTGGAAGAAGAAGAAAGGAGAAGAAAGAGAGAAAGAGAAAAGAAAAATACCTTTTGTGGAGTAATCCCTACACCACATTTAGGAAATCCCTTCCTAAGCTTCAAGTTTTGGCATAAAAACTTGAATGAGAGATTGCAGCCCAAATCATTGGAAGCAAAAACTAAAAATTTTATTCATCCATTCATTGCCTCAATACAAAAACATGCAATAGGGTCACAAACTCAAGAAAATAGTAAGAAACCAAATTACAAACTCCTAAACTACTAGCTTACTCGATACCTAAGACTTTCATAAACTCAAAATCAAAACTACTAAAAACTTGACTTTCAAAAATCAAAAATATGCAACCCTATATATAGGCTCACAAACTCAAAAAAATAGCAAGAAACCAAATGACAAACTCCTAAACTACTAGTTTGCTTGATACCTAAGACTTTCGTAAACTCAAAATCAAAACTATTAAAAACTTGACTTTCGGAAATCAAAAAGTACCAAAATCAAGTCATTCTAGAGGATTTCGACCAACACTCTAAGAGGGCCCCACTTTGACTTGTTGACTTGCTAAAATTAATAAAATAACCTTAACAACAATGTCGTATTCCTAAAAGACCCAAAAACAAAAATCATGACCCTCATGTCCTAAACTCTAATAACTCATGAAATATTAATTAAAACAGTAAACTAATTCAATAAAGATTAATACTAAACTAAAAGACTCCATGATGTGTCCAAAGGTGTTCCTTCATGGTCTTCTTATGTGGACCCCATCAAGCCACGTGTGGGTCCCACTAAGCCTCCCATGTTCGCATCACAATCTCATCTTATCTCTTCTTCTTATATCTATCTCTTCTCCACTTTATTCCCATCTTCCATATTTTTGCTTTCATTATTAATTAATGTGTTGTCATCATTAAATCACAAGGGCTGAATACTAATTCTGCAGATAACCATTACTCAAGATTCCCTGCACTTTCCTGTCAAACTCCATTAAAGACCTTGAATTTTTCTGAAATTCTTAACTTTGATCCACCTAAACTCATCTAAATTGGATGAAATCTGGACTATAAGATCACTATACATATCATAACTGATCCAAAAAATTTGAGATTTTTGGAATCACCCCAAAACAACAAACTTTAATTTTTGATATTTCTCTTATTACTGGGCCTAAATTCATGAAATTTTGAATGAATGTGTCTTTATTTGGGAACCATCTTCCTGCAAAATTTCATAATTTTCTAACCTGTGGTAGGGGATTTTGGTAATTTTACCAAAATCTGCAAAATTACAATTGTCTCTATTCTAAAAATTCCAGATTTTATTTTCTAGATTATTCTTTTATTATTTGAGACTGTTTCCCATCACTTCCCACATTAGGTACCTTGATTAAGAAGTGTACATGAAGCCATCTTCTGGGATGATGATGTATTCAACAAAGAAAGAAAATGTGTGCAAATTGAAAAAGGTATTTTATACTTAAGTAACTTGAAGTTTGTGACGAGGAAAGAGAGGAAGAAGAAGAAAGAGAGGAGTGAAGCTTTTGGGAGAATTATATGTGTCCACTTCCACATACAAATATTTTATTAATATATATAAGTAGAGAGAGGTATGGTATACCATAGTATATTGTATACCATATGTATACATGTATATGAGACTTCTACCAGTACTACCCTCAAAGTAATGTATCTCAACACTCTCCTTCAAGTTGGCGATTAGATATATTTCATTCCTCGTTTGTCTACAATATATGAAAAATACTCACTAAATAATTTTGAGAAAATGTCAGCAAGTTGATACTTGGTCTGAACGAATGGAATGCGGATGTGATTAGACTTGATATGATCCTTGATGAAGTGTCAATCAATCTCCCATGTTTTGTTCTGTCATGCTAAGCTGAGTCTTATGCAATGCTGATAGCTACATTGTTATCACAAAAGAGGGTCATGGGACCTGTCATCGGAAAACCCACTTCATCAAGTAACTTTCTTAACCATAGGAGTTCGCAAATCCCATTGGCCATAGATTGGAAGTCCGCTTTAGCACTAGACTTGACAACAACAGATTGCATCTTACTATGCCATGTGACAAGATTTCCTAAAACAAAGGAACACTACCCTGATGTGCACCATCAATCTATCAATGAGCCTGCCTGATCTGCATCAGAATATGCTGCCACAATTGCTTGTTGATGATCAAATTTTTGATACATAATTCCTTTGTCTGGGCACCCCTTTAGATATCTCAACACCCTGTAAACAGCTTCCATGTGTGTTTGAGTAGGAGCATGCATGAACTAACTAATCACCCCTACTACATATCCTATATCAGGCCGGGTTAAGGATAAGTAGATAAGGCGCCCAACAAGTCGCTGATATTGACTTACATCAATCAACCTCTCACTATCACCTTCTTTTAGCCTGTGATCGACCTCAATAGGAGTGGCACATGGTTTACAGCCCATCATTCTTGAGTCCTTTAACAAGTCAAGAACATACTTCCTTTGAAATAGAAAGATTCCTTGTCCGGATCTAGCCACTTCAATCCCTAGAAAGTATTTTACTGACCGCAAATCCTTAATTTTAAATTCTCTTGCCTGATTGCTCTTAAGTAACCTTACTTTGATTTCATCATTTCTGTGACAACAATATCATCAACGTATACAATGAGAGCCGATACTTTTCTACCTACTCTTTTTACAAATAAGGTGTGATCTGCTTGACATTGTTTATATCTATTTGTAATCATTGCTGCCCGGAACCTCTCAAACCATGCTCTCGGTGATTATTTTAAGCCATAAAGTGCCCTTTTCAGTCTACACATTTTTCCTTTTGTTCCTAGTAGTTGAAAACCCGGTGGTGTATCCATGTATACCTCATCTGCTAGATCACCATGTGAGAATGCATTTTTCACATCAAATTAAAGTAAATGTCATCTTTGATTTGCAGCTAGAGAAATTAGAATCCGTATTGAATTCATCTTTGTCATGGGAGCAAAAGTCTCCTGGTAATCAATGCAAAATGTTTGTGTATACCCTTTTGCAACTAGGCGGGCCTTGTACTTATCAACTATTCCATCAGATTTATGCTTTACGGAAGATACCCACTTGCATCCAACTGTTATCTTACCCTTTGGAAGAGTAACCAGCTCCTATGTTTGGTTCTTTTCTAGAGTTCTCATTTCCTCTTCCATAGCGGCTTGCCATTATGGCTGTGCTAAGGCTTCAAATACTTTGCAGGGAATAGTGACTAAAGACAAGGAAACAACATAGTTTTGAAAGTAAGGTGATATAGCATGATAGGAAACAAAGTTAGATATAGGGTGTTGAGTACATGTTCTAACATCTTTCTGCCGAGCAATAGGCATGTTAGAATCATCTACTTTAGGAGGGGAAGAAAACGTGTTACCTGTTTTAGGGAATGAATCTAAAAAAGACACTGGAATGGGAGCACAAGGATTCTGGTCATCCACTTGCTCTTATCCGTCTGAGTCACCTTTCTTCTTTCTTCGAGTGTATACTTTAAGTTCAATCTCCCCCTCTTTACCAATACCAGATTTGTCAAAATAGAATAAAGGAAGTGGAATTGTGGAGGAAGAAGAGGACAACTCTTCACCTAAATGTCCCCCCTAAAGAGGTGTCTTACCTGAAGAAAAGAAGGGAATAGATTCAAAAAATGTTAAAGATACAAACTTCTTTCAGGTAAGTAGGTGAAAGTACTTATACCCTTTTTGATCAACACCATAACCCAGAAAGACACACTTAAGTGTTTTAGGATCAATCTCGGTACAATCAAATTTAGGTTTGTGAATATAACAAATACACCCAAACATTTTTGGGGGAAGAGAGAACAAGGGAGTGTTAGTTGATAAGACTTAAATTTGAGATTTAAAAGAGAGAACACTGGAAGACATCCTGTTCATGAGGTAGACGGCAGTTTGAATGGCATCAGACCAAAAAGTTTTTAACACATTTCTCGTAAACATGAGCACATGAGCAATCTCAAGTAAATGCCTATTCTTACGCTCAGTCATCCCATTTTGTTCAAGAGTAACAGGACACGTGGTCTGGTGGACAATTTGAGAAGCATTAAAGAATGAAGCCAAGGAGTTGGAGAGGTACTCTCCCCCATTGTTAGATCGCAAAATGCGAAGTTTGGTATCAAACTATGTGTGAATCATGTTATAAAACGATTTGAACGCAGTACACACCACTTTTTTCTGCAATAAGTACACCCATGTAACACGAGAATAATCATCCACAAAAGTAACAAAGTAACGGAACCCAAATAAAGAAGTAATTGGGGAAGGCCCCCACACATCAGAATGAACAATATCAAAAGGAGATAAACTTCTATTGTAACTTAATGGATAAATTGAATAATAGTGTTTTGCCAACTGACAAGGTTCACAATGAAACTTATTCGAAGAAAATTGAAATTTAGGAAAAAGTTTCCTTAACAAAGAAAATGAAGGGTGGCCAAGATGATGATGCCACTAGAACAACTCATCTGTAGTGGTAAGAAAGATGTTTGTCTTTATTGCTGAAGATGCGGTGGATAATTGAGGTGATGAATCCAGAAGATAGAGACCATCCTTCTTATGCCCCATACCAATAGTCTTCGTCTTCAAATCCTAAAACACACGGTGAGAAAGAAAGAAAGTGACACAACAATTAAGACTATTGGTAAAATGACTAATGGATAACAAATTGAATGTAAAATTAGGTGCATGAAAGACTTAGGATAACAAGGAAGGAGTAACAATAATGTCATCATGTCTAGCAATAGAGAAATAGGTACCATCCGCAATACGGACTTTGTCCTTACCAGAACTGACATGGTAAGATTTGAAGAGGGAGGACATACCAATCATGTGATGGGATGCCCATGAATCAATGATCCAAGAGTCCTGTGAGGTGGAAATAGATGCAGATAAGGTTGATGCAGATGTACCTAAAGTCGAAGCTACAAATGATGAAGTAGGGGCGGCAGAGGAGGTATCAAGCTGAGAGATAAACCGCCGGAAGGCCTCAATCTCATCTCTGGATAGATAACCCTCTGTTAAGGAGACAGATGTGGGAATAGCTGGTTCGGAGCGCATGGAAGTGACTGAATGTGCACTGGGTCTTTTACCGCCAAAACAACCTCCACCTCTAACTGAGTTTGATCCACCTCTTTGGTACGAACGTGGAGGGAGATCCTGTGGATGTCCATGGAAGCCCCAACATTGGTCCTTCGTATACCTGGACCTACCACAATGCTTGCACTTGAGACAATTACAATCATCATAGGTGCTAAAGCGTCCACCACGACCACGAGTTGAAGAACTCCCACGACTACCTCGGCTAGAGGTTGATATAAAGGTTAATTTCTTAACTGCAGATGATACATTCATCACACCACGTCTACCCTCTTCTTTGTGAATGTGTGCATACACTTCATTGAGGGATGGCAGATTCGTATTGAGGATTTGGGCTTTAACCTACTCATACTCAGAGCTTAGGCCCGCTAGAAACTCAAACACATGAATCTCCTCGACATGCTTCTTGTAGGCTATGACATCCTTGGTACAGGAGGGGTGGTATGTTGTATAGTGACTCGGTTCTTCCCACAATTTTTTTATGGCTAGGGGTTGATCCCCTTATTTAAACTGAATAATTTTTTGTCATGGTTGGTACACTTTGGCAGCATGGCCAATTTTTGAATAAGTTTGAGAGAGACTCCTAGATTTGATGAGTCATCTCCAAGAAGAGATAGTGATCACTGATTTCTGGCTTCATTGAACTCAATAACCATCCCTTAACCACAGCATTTTCGTTCTTCCACTTTCGATACTTTGGGTCATCCTTGGAGGGAACCTCTATTTCACCAATTAAGTAATCTTCTTTGTCCTTGCCCTAAATGTAGATCAGCACAGATTTAGACCAAGTAAGATAGTTGGTCCCATCAAACTTCACAGTGGTGATCTGTACTTATAGGGAATCCCCAAGAACAAAAGAGCTCCCCAATGTATTAGGGCTTGACTCCCTAGAAATCAAACTAGACTTCTGACTTTCAGTTGATGAAACCCAAAACTAACCACCACCAACACTGCACACAAGCCCAATACGATCTTCACAAATTCAGATACACCATGGCTACTCACAAAGGACTGTGTTAGAGTCAAGCACAACCCGAAAACTTGCAAGCACCACCCAACGTTGCAAACATTGGCCAATAAACTCTACCAGGGAGTCAGGTATACATTAACAAGGACTAAGGCAATCACCACCAACAATAGTACCATTATTATATGATTTTTAATTTTTTTTTGATAAAAAAATTTTAAAAGGCCAAAAGTAACATCTGGCAGTGGCCTGGGAGCCAAAATTTTCTTCCTGACACACCAAATCACAACCAAAATGAGAGAGTGGATCCTAGAGCCTCCTTATGAAAACCGACCCTAACTGTGCCAATAAACCACACAAAAATCCAAAAAAAAATTGAAAAAAAATTTGAGGAGAAGCTCAATTTGGCATTTAGTAGTAGCCTAAGAGCCGAAAAATGTTTGTCAACACTTCAAAACTCAACCAAATCGAGAGAGATCAAACCCTACTACTTCTTGCATAAAAAACGACCATGTCTATACTCACAAACCCAGCAAAAAAATTTATGTGCGATTAGATCGAGCGCTTTGGCATATTTTGAGTTTTTTTCCAACTTTGAGAAAAACCTTCGAAAAACTATCTTACAAAGATCAAAGTGAAAAAATCACCACAAATCTTCATAAATCATGACAAATCAAAACTCTAAGGTTTGGGGTTCTGACATCGTATGGATGTGCTGACGTTAGTGCCTGTACCGGCTAAACAGAAGCTCTGTTTTTTTTTAGCGGCGATCGATCCTGGTGTTTAACTCTGATACCAACTTGAAGTTTGTGAAGAAGAAAGAGAGGAAGAAAAAAGAGAGGAGAGAAGCTTTGGGGAGAATCGTATGTGTACTTCCACATACAAATATTTTATTAATATATATAGATAGAGAGAGGTATGGTATACCATACATATACATGTATATGAGACTTCTACTAGTACTACCCTTAGAGTAATGTATCTCAACAAAGTAATCCCCAATGACATGGTTTAAGCACTTTAGAAGTGCTATGGTACAAAGCAAGTATACACAGTGCCAAATGGATCATAAATTTTTTGTGAAGCATCAAAGTGACCGAGTGACTGCATTGATTGTCTATGTAGATGACATAGTGACCACAGGAAATAATGAAGTTGAAATGAGACAATTTAATTAATGATTAGCCACAGGGTTTAAAATTAAAGACTTGGGCAATTGAAATATTTCCTTGGAATTGAGGTAGCTAGTTTCAAGAAAGGGGATCTATATCTCATAGCGGAAGTATGTCCTTGTGTCTTATAAGAGATTGGTTTGGCAAGATGCATGCCATGTGATACTCCTATTAATCCCAACCATAGACTGAAGGAAGATGAGAGTAATCCTCTTCCTAATGCAGGGGGATATCAGAGATTGGTGGGCCCTCTAACTTGTCTCTCACGAAATCAAACATTGCCTATGCTGTCTATGTTGTCAACCAATTCATGCATGTTCCTACGAGAACTCGTGTGGAGGCTATATTTCGGATTCTACAATATCTTAAGGGCTGACTAGGGAAAAGTCTCTTGTATTCTAACAAAGGTCACCTTCGTTTAGAGGCATGTACATATGTAGATTGGGCTGGTTCCATTGTTGATCGATGTTTTACTTATGGTTATTGCACTTTTTTTTAGGCAGCCTAGTCACTTGGAGGAGTTTAAAGCAATCAATTGTGGCCAGATAGAGTGTAGAGGATACAAATGCTCTTAAGAGAGCTTGGGTTCTAGTTTTAGAATTGATGAGCTTATATTGTGATAATAAGGCAATAATTAGTATTGTCCACAATTTAGTTCAGCATGATCGAACCAAACACATGGAAGTTGACTGTTAACAAGGATCATCTAAAGTCTAGAACCATTTGTATGCCATTTGTGAAGTTTAAAGATCATCTTGTAGATATTTTCTTGTTGGCAAGCTGGGAATGTAGATTTATATTCACCAACTTAAAAGGGAGTGTAGGTATTCATGTATACAAGAGAAGTGAGTGTATTCTGCATTGACCATTCGTTTTCAATTCCAATTCTTGTTCTTCTTCCATATAACTAACTAAACCCTAACATTCTCCACCTCTATATGCACCAAACCAACTTGGTATCAGAGCTAGGAGAAAGGTTTATAGACAGCAGAGTAATAATTAGCGAAAAGGTGATCTGCTAACATCAATAGTTGTATCATTGACATTAGCAGTCCGTATGACCAGGAGTCATGGCTGTGTAAGTTGATCACACATTCTAGTAGAGCATGATTTTAAATGAATTTGAAGTGGTTAATCCCAACATTGAAGGCATTTGAGCTTGTCTTGGTTGAGTTTTTTTTTTTTTTTTTTAATTCTTTAAAATTTCAAAAATCATCTTAGATTTGAGTTTTTTGTTGAGGCAAATCAGTCAATCCTAGTCTATGGATATTTTGTCTTGAGAAGTCATGGAAATTGAGGAAATTTGCTAGAATCTTTCGACATAATGGAAATTTTCACTCAATGTGAGCATGTAACTTCAATGTAAGTTATAGGCTTTGCTTATATTTGTTTCCCTACCATGAACAATGCTATACATGTGGCATACTAGGTCGAAGGAAATTTGAAGAGGGTAACCAATAGGAAAGTTTTTAACGACGGTTTCCCTAAAAATGAAACCTAAGTCAATGGCTTTTTTAGTGGAAAACTCCAAATAAACCACAAATTAGTGGTTTTTCCTTAATTTCTTCACGCCAACTCGCAATTTTACCCCTCCACATGCCAGAAGGCAATGAAAGTGTGACATCCAAAGGCAAAGGCAGTATCCAATGTTTACATTGCCAAGGTTTTAGGTATTTTTCAATTTACTACCCAAATCACATAATGGGTTTTTCTAATAAACAACCCTTGAATGAGAGTGATGTTGCAGGCCTAAATTGACTAGAAAGGGTATATCATCTTGGAAGCTTAAGCCTAAAGCCAAAAGAATGAGGCATATTGGATTCAACATTGTTGGGTTTGTTTAGGGTCCTTTCTAAAAGTTTTTTTTTATTATTTTAGGGTTGTTTCTGGCATAGTTTGCCGACTCCCCGAGTTGACCCCACTCCTAAGCCTCACGAGTCGAGTCATGTTGCTGACTCCGAAACATACCTAACTCACAGAGTCAAGTTGCTAACTCGGTAGACTCATTTGACTTGGACCAATTCATATGACTCAACCGAATCTTGTAAACCTTAAAATGACCCAGAGTCAAATTGGAACACAATAAGAAACACTAATTTTTTTGGGCTTGAGGTTTCTTTTCTAAAGTCTCTAACAAATGGGCTCTCAAAGACATTGAAAAGCATAAAAAAAAGAAAGAGTAAGGAACTTGAAAGAATGAAAGATAAAATGATAGGAAGATTAGACTTTTAACTTTAACTTCTAACCATATAAACTTGGACAGTAAAGATTGGGTGGTATTTTGTTTTTATGCTTATATTGAAAAGATGTACTTTTGTTTTCAATATATTAATACTAATAGTACTTTTACTTTAGTTTGGACTTTAGAGTTATAATTAGTTACGTCTATCTTGCTATGGTATTAGACTATTAGTAGTTTATATAGTTTATTTTTAGATTTTCAAGTTATGATACAACCAAATATTTATATTTATCAAGAAAATGGATAATGAACCAAAATACTATATATAATTTTTTAATAATTTTAACCATTTTTTATATTTTATAAAAATGAAAGTAAAAAGCGACATGACTCCCCGAGTTGACTCCAGTGACTCTCGACTCGACTCCACTCCTGAGCTATCCGAGTCGAGTTAAAAATCCGAGTCGGCAAACCTTGGTTTCTGGGTCTTTCTTATTTTGGGTTTTTATTTATTTTAGGGTTGTTTCTAGAATGTTTTGGGATTATTTTGTTTGGGATTTATTTGGTTTAGGTTATGTTCCTTTGTAACCAGGCCCTAAAGGCCTTGGAAAGGGTAGTTAGGAGCTATTAATAAGGGTCTTTGTAATTAATTTAAGTCTAAGGTCATAAGTGCAAAATTAGAAATTAGAGTTCTAATTGGGTTAAGAGTTAGAGTGGGTCAAGTATAAATAGAATAGAACATTAGGTTGTAATCAGTTAAGGAATAAAGAATTTTGGTTTATGAAGTCCACGACTTGGGCAGGTATCCCCTCTCTCTTCCTCTCACATTAATTTCTTTTCCCTCTCCCACGAGCTCTCATCTTCTTTTCTCTCACAATCTCTTCTTCTTCTCCCTCTCATTTTTCTTTCTTTTGTGTTTTATTTCTTTCTTGATTCTTACTAATATTTTATGATCCTTGTTTCTTGATCATTGCTCTTGCTTGCTGATTTCTTGATTTAAATTTATTAAATTTAATTCTTGAATTAAAAAATCGTCAAGAAATATCAAGAATCACCAAGAACTTTTCAAGATTCATGTTTTTTGGGTCTTCTGGAACCTAAACATAAAATCAAACTTAAATCCCTTCTTTGTATGATTTTTATTTTGAGTTTCATTGCTACTTCAATCTAGTTTTCATCTATATTGGCCTCTTGAATTCTTTCTTTGATTTTACATTGCTCTTGAATTGTTTTCTCCCTACAATTTTCTAGTTTCTTGAACAAACCCTACAACAACAAATTTCTTATATAAATTTATATATCAAATCTTATCCAAAATCCATGAAATTTGAAACAATAGTACTTTGTAGACCTAAGATTCACCCTACAAAAACGCATAATTTTCTAATGCATGACCAAGGGTATTTTACACCTCTACCCCAAATTTTCCAAACTTGGATTCTTGCTTTTGTTATCCTTATTTTTGCTTCTATTAAGGCCCAAACTCAATGAATCACTACTATCCCACACACCAGAGAGTGTTAATGCATCACAACATAAAGAGCCTATAATTTTAAAAACAGAATAAGAAAGTGAAGACGATGGAAATGAAAGTGATGATGAACAACCTTGCTATGTGCTTTATCCTCTACTGACAACACGTGAGGCCAATAAGGATGAAGATTGGCAGCAGAGCAGCATTTTCCAAACACAGGTTCAATACAATGGACAACCATGTTTTATGGTGATAAATGGAGGTAGTTGTCTTAACGTAATCTCTGAAAATGCTGTAAAGAAATCAGGGTTGAAGAAAGAACCACATCCTAAGCCATACAAAGTTGCATGGGTCAAAACACTAACCTTAAGGTTCATGAGCGGTGCCTACTTATTCAATTGGTAGATTTATTGATACAATGCAGCGCAATGTACTTCCCCTCAAGGTTTGTCATATCCTTTTGGGTCGGCCATGGCTCTTTGACAAGGACCCAACAATGCAGATATAACAGCACCTACTCTTTCAAGCATGACTCTTATGAAATGATGTTGGTGTCGATTAAAGACTTTTTTGCATTGAAGCTGATGAGGACATCAGGTCTAGGCAGGAGTTTTAACTCTATCAGAGACGGCATAGGAGGGTTGCGCCCATGTTATGGTTTCACTAAAGTTTTTTTTCATGTTTTATTCCCTAACATAGTATATGAGGGAACTTTTGTCTCAATGGGACATTTTAGTGGTATTTTTGTTATTATATTTAGTTTAGGGTTATTTTGGGCATAATATAAGCCTGGCCGTGGAGGTTATAAAAACACCCCACACAACCAAAACTTTTTTTTATGATGAATAATATTGAATTTTGACTCACGTTTTGGTACCTTGGTCATCTTTTTCTTCTTTCTGAATGCAGTTGAAAAACCTGAAAACCTTATAATGGGTCTAGAATTAACTTAGTTTAACGGTAGTAATGAAGGCTACTCTCTCTCCCCTTGGGTCAAAGATCCTCTCCTACCTTCTTCTTATTTTATTTTTTTTGCTTTTTTAATATAATCTATGTTTCTGACTTTCTGACGTTGAGCTGAAGAAATCCCTGAGGGGTTGATTTTTATCAGAAAGATATTGATATTTGGGAAACAAGGTAATCCAGGCATGCATCCAACTTTAAACTACTCCCTACGATTTTGACTACAGTCCTTGCAAACTAGGAGCTGGACTTTGGTATTTCTTCTCTTTTCTTAAGACCATCACACAATTCCAAGAGGGGTGGGACCCATCCCAAAGGGCCCCACCTAGTTGAGATAAATCCAATTTTCCCCAAATAAGGCATCAATTGGGCTGTTTTTTCAGCTTCTACGAAAATCATTCCCTGTTCCTAAATACCAGGGGTTTGAAAACAGGGTTTTGGGAGGACTCTAATACACCAAAAACGATCCTAAAGGAGTTGTAATACCTCCCTAAAACTCAGGCTAGTTTGATGGAGAGCCAGAAGAAGTCCAAATAGGCGTGAATCTGCCTATAAAACCACTTGCACGAAAACAGCTACTGCACCTTCCTCCGTGGGAGTCAGGCCGCAAGCTTTTGGGGTTCTCTTCTAGTCTCTTGGGCGATACTACTGCAGGTGGCAGCCTTCCTAAAGCTTTTGGAAATTGAATCTTCTCACCTGGGATCAAGTAGGCTGGCGGCAAGTCATCAATCAGGTCTATAGAATTTCGGCCATCAGAAATTTTGATTTTGTGAGCTATTTACAATTAGTATCAGCATCTCATACATCTTAGAAGACCTACACAGGCCTGCTACAGCCTATATGAGGTATCTTTATGATCCTACACTGTCATCTTTTGAATCCTATGATTAGTTGTACATGATGGTTTTGGGAATATTGGTTGAGGACTGTTGGGACTGTTTGAACCTATGTTTACATGTAAAATTTGATTTATATTAGTCCTAAACTCTCTAAACCTCACTTGATGATTCCCTAAGAGCTATCCCATATTCCCATTGACTTGTTTGAGTTTTTTAATGATTCCTATTGGCTTTTATACACTGGCATTCATGCTGAACTAATTTTCCAGCAACCTAACAAGGTTTGGATACCTACTTTAATCCCATATTCTTCTCATACTAATGGGTCTAGCTTTGCTCAATACTTTGTAGCTTTGAATTCTTAAAATGCATAGTGAACTTAACTGATAATTCACTTGATTCAGTCTATGGATGTGCAAGTAGGAATTGTGTTTATACTTTATCATTACTCCTCTTAATTTTACTCCTAACTCCTTGTGCGCACACCCACTAGTCCATATGCATGTTGCATCAAATTTGGTATCAAAGCTTAGGTCTAGGGTTTCCTTACCCATAAGTTGTATTTAGGTGTAGTTTTGCATAGTAGAATAGTTTTGGATACTTTTGCATAGCATAGCATCTTTTATTTCATTTTTTTAATTTTCTGCACCCATATTTACTGTTAAATCATTCTAGGGAGTCTTTAGAGTCACCCATCCTATACTCTTTGGTGTATGCCCACTAGATCCGGACTAGATTATCACCTCAAGATGTCCCTAGAAGCAGGACCTAGCTCCCAGCTTACTTAAGAATCGGCCTTGAAGGAGTTGTCAGAAAGGGTGGATAGGTTAACCCTGGCTATGGAGCCTAACATCAAGAACTCCTTCGAATAACTCTGGTAAGAGTTGGGTCTCCGTTCTAAGAGAGGTTCTCAAGAGAGGAGAGAGGATCAAACAGGACCTCACCTGGACCACCACTCAGGCCATGAATCCGTAGAAGGTCACAGGCAAAGGACTCACAGTCTTGAGCCTACACCTAGGAGGACCCTACCCAGGGGTAGATCTTTAACCCCACTTAGGGGACCCCCACTAAGGACCCCATCCCATGAAGATATCCTTGAGTTTGAAGATGATGACCTGGATCCTTGGGGTTATAGGCAGCAACGAGGGATGAGAGATCATAGAGGTTCGAGAGATCTCGATGAGACAACCCTAAAAGCCATTCGGGTTAAGGTGTCCACTTTTGATGGGCGCTTAGATCCCAATAGCTTTTTAGACTGAATTCGCGGGATGGACCAATATTTCGACTGGTATGAGATCTCCCCTCACAGGCAAGTCAAATTCGCTAAGATGAAGTTAGTTAGGTCAGTTCAGCTTTACCAAGATTCAATAAAGCAGCAAATGTATTAGAGACATGAGTGACCCATTGCTAGCTGGGTAAAGATGCGTGAGAAGCTCAGAGATAAGTATGTACCTCGTCACTATCACACTAGGTTTCTTATGCAGTATCATGTTATCTGCCAAGGATCATCTAACATCGCAAACTACATCACAAGATTCGATGATGGTAAATTGAGATGTGAAGTCCGTGAGAATCCAGAGATGACCATCACTCGCTTTAAGATGGGGCTCCAACCTGAGATTTAAAAGGAGCTAATACCCTATTACATCACCACCCTAGAGCAGATCTACAGGATAACACAGGATAGGGAGAGGTATGTGAAGCCTTCAGCTCCGCGACCTCAGGATCTTAGATGCTCGGATGGGAGGTTCACTCCAGGGGCCCAACCACCTAGAGTTGGTCCTGAACGTTTTAGATTTGGCCCAGTGCTTAATCGAGGAAAAGAAGAGGCCAGAGCTCGTTCGTTAGGCGATCCTAATAGGTGCTACAAGTGTTGTGGGGTAGGCCATTATTTTAAGGCGTGTCCACACAAAGAGCTTTCTCTCTGTGTAGAGGACAACACCGAGGAAGAAATGCGTAGAGATCAACAAGCACTTGATGATGAGACTGGCATAGATGAGATTGTTGATCCCTTGCAGGCCCCAAGTGATGATGATGGAGAAGGAGAGAATAGTTACCTAGCTGTCATGAGACCTTCCTATTCTAGCTATCCCTTGTCCCCTTCACCCCTTTAGGCAGTGAGATGTGCTCTTAGTCAAGCTGCTCCAGAGGAGGATTGGCAGAGGACTACCCTCTTCTGTACCTTTGCCAAGTGTGGTGAGAAGACCTACAGAATTATCATAAATAGTGGAAGTTGCTTTAACGTGGTTTCTACTGATAACGTGAAGTGGCTTAGACTCGCCACCGTCCCACACCCTCAGCCCTACCGAGTGTCGTGGTTAAACTCCTCTTCTCTTCCTGTCACCCATAAATATCATGTGCCTATTGAGTTTGGCTAGTACCAGGAAAAGATATGGTGTGGCGTGCCTATGGATGTAAGGCATATGATCCTAGGCCGACCCTGGCTCTTTGATTTGAACGCCACGTTGTATGGCAGGACCAACACGTGTATGTTCGAGTTCAAAGGCAAGAAAATCAAGCTCACTCCTCTTTCATTAAAAGTCCAGTCTGGAGGCAAGAGTCTGGTGAATAAAGTGAAGGATGTGAAGGGTCCTCACCTCAAGACCTTGAATATTCTTAACCCTAAGGAGTTTGAACAAGAGGATGATGCACCAGTGTTTGCATTAATCACTAGAGCAGTGACCACTGATCCTAGTTCTGATCTCCCAACTAAGGTAGAACCTCTCATCAAAGAGTTTCGAGAGATGTTCCCTGAGGATTTACCAGATGAGCTTCCACCAATGCGTGATATTCAACACGCCATAGATTTGGTTCATGGAGCGACTCTTTCCAATCTACTCCACTATAGGATGAACCCTATAGAGCATGCTGAGCTGAAGTGGCAAGTGGATGAATTGTTGAGAAAATGTTTCATCAGGGAGAGTATGAGTCTATGTGTTGTACCTGCACTTCTTACATCAAAAAATGATGGTTCCTGGAGGATGTATGTTGATAGTAGAGCCATCAATAAGATCACGTTACGATATAAGTTTCTCATTCCTAGGCTTGATGACATGTTGGATATGATGGCGGGGGCTACTATATTCTCTAAGATCGATTTTAAGAGTAGCTACCACCAGATTAGAGTTAGGCCAGGGGATGAGTGGAAAACCGCCTTTAAGATAAATGACAGATTGTATGAGTGGTTTGTCATGCCCTTTGGACTTTTCAATGCCTCAAGTACTTTTATGAGGGTAATAACACAGGTATTGAGACCCTACATAGGGAAGTTTCTGGTTGTATACTTCGATGATATTCTTATTTACAGCCTTAGTAGGGAGGTTGACCTGAGTCATTTGCGGAGTGTATGAAAGATACTCCGTAAAGAGAGCCTATACGCAAATCTTAAGAAGTGTGCATTTATTACACCGAGGATTATCTTCTTAGGATTTGTTGTACTAGGTAAAGGAGTGACTGCTGATCCTGACAAGATCAAATCTATTGTAGAGTGGATTGAGCCTACTAGCATTCACAAGGTTCGTAGTTTCCATGGCTTAGCCACATTCTACAAGTGGTTCATTCGGGGATTTAGTTCCATCATGGCACCTATTATAGACTATATCCGTAAAGGTGATTTTAAGTGGACCAAGGTAACAGCTAAAGCCTTTCAGGAGATCAAGTTGAGGATGACTGAAGCTCTAGTCATGTGACTTCTTGACTTCTCTAAAGTCTTTGAAGTTGCGTGTGATGCATCTAGGGTTGGGATAGGAGGTGTCCTTACTCAGGAAGGACATTCATGTTAAATGAAGCCAAACAAAATACAATGAATTCTATGCAGTAGTCCAGTCCCTCAAGTATTTGAGATATTATCTGTTGCCATAGGAGTTCATCCTATTTTCTGACCACAAGGCTTTGAGATATCTAAGCTCTTAGAAGAAACTTAACTCACGGCATACCAAGTAAGTGAAGTATCTTCAGGAGTTTACATTTATGATTAAACACAAAATCAACTTAGAAAACAAGGTTGCAGATACATTGAGCAGAAAGGTCTACCTTTTGCATACGATTAACGTACAAGTCACCGGATTCGATAGACTCAGAGAGGATTATGAGTCGTGTCCGAACTTTGGTACCATCTTCTACTCCTTGCAGGGAAATCAATCAATAAGGAGCAGAGAGTTTATGATTCAAGACGGGTATCTATTTCGAGGTACGCACTTATGTCTATCT
This sequence comes from Platanus orientalis, assembly GCA_025762735.1. Taxonomy (NCBI): domain Eukaryota; kingdom Viridiplantae; phylum Streptophyta; class Magnoliopsida; order Proteales; family Platanaceae; genus Platanus; species Platanus orientalis. The sequence goes on along the minus strand of JAOXJP010032106.1, from coordinate 15,423 downwards.
CACACTTCTATGAGGGAGATGCATGCAGGCAAGGTTCAAAATTTCGATTTTGATGGAATTTTTGCCATTAGGATTTATAAAAATTTCGGGGTAATTTCGATAGAATGTTTTGAAATATTGGAAAATTTATGAAAATTTTGATGTGTACTATGAAAATTTCAATCTATGTTGAGCATGATTACACACTCACGACTATAACTATATAAAGCATTTAATTTATGTACAAATGAACCATATAAATCATAAAATGGCTACTAGTCATTTTTATAGATAAATAACTACCTAACATATCAAATTGTATGATTTCTTCACCTAATTCTTCGTCTTAAATTAGTCATTTTGTAAACAAACTTTATATAACAAAGTTTTACAATTGTTTCCATAGCACATATAATTTATGCATACATACTAAAAAAATCAATTATATAAATATATGTTTTTTTAAAAGAAATCATTTTAATTATTTTATAAACAAAAATTAAACAATATTGTTATTAGAAAGGTTTTATGAGGATTTATCTATAATCTACAAATCGAAAAACATGGTAAACAATGGATTTAAGTTGGGTATAGTTCATGCATAATAAATCCTGTCGAAAGTATTGCTATCGGTGAAACTTTGCCAAACTTTCGTCAATATTTCGCTAATATCGACATAGTTTCGATAATATTTTGAAAAAATTTTGGAATTTTGGTGTTCCCCTTGTATTTCATTTCGCTACCCCTTGAAGTGGGGAAATTTCGACAAAATTTCAAGAAATTTGGCTGAAATTTTGAACCATGCAGAGGAGAACAAGCACATCAATGTGGACTGTAACTTCTTTAGGGAAGCAAATCAAGTGAGAAATCTGAGTTCAATAAAAAGTTCAAGTAAAAGACAGGTTTTGGTTTCCCCATTGTAAACTGGGCATAATTGACTTCTATGTGTGGTTCTTTTTTTTTTTTTTAACCCATTCTTGATAAATGATCAAATTATTAAGAAAAGAATAACGAATCAAGAAATCCCCAAAAGACAAAAGACAACAGAAAACCTAATAAGGACCTTCATCTTGGCACAATGGAGAGTTTTAGTTTGTAGGAGGATCTCAAGGTTTCTAGGAATAGTTATTAGAGAAGCACTTGAAATCAGGAATACAATAAATGGTTGTGATACAGGTTTTAGTTTATCTGGTGAATTGGGAATGATTGACATCCGTTCATAGTTTTCAGGGTGCCTTTAATATTCTATGAAACAAAGTGCAACTAACAAGTTTCCCCCACATTTTTTTGTTTGTAAATGATAATTTCTCATACCACTTTTCTTTTCATATATGTATTTGGCTAATAAAGTGCTTTTGGGTTTTGGTTCTTCCATTGAATTTTGTCTCCTTCTTGCTACACATGGTTACCACAACCAGAAATGAAAAAAGCCTCTGCTATTGATGCACCCTCTAGGAGATAATCTCTAGCTTTTTGTTTTTCTAAACTCAAACAATTTTACAAAGTGTTTCTAAGGGATCCATTTTTCTTCCTCTACTTGTCAATCAAGTTTATCATGGTTATGGTTGTAGATAGTACTATAGTTACTTGAGCGAGAAGCAAAAGCGGGAAGCAATGTGAAAGCGAGAAGTGGGAGGTGAGGCTTAATAAATCCTTAGGAACTAAAAATGATAATAAAGTAAATAACTATAAGTTATAAACAATAATTTCAACTACAATACTATAAAGAACCATGATATACAAATCAATTTGCAAACCATTGTGGCCAACCATACCTTAGATTTTACCATGCATAGATTTTTTGTATATAGCGTACATCTTAGAGTAAACTATAAAAGACCTTGTTTAAAAATCATCAGATTTGAATTTTTTTACTGGATTGCAATAAAATAATATAAACTATAAATTCAATTCTAAATATTTTTTTTCCTATAAAATCATTACTAAATCTCATAGATAATATTTTATTCAATTGTAGCAGCATAGGATTTACATTCGATAAAATATAATATTGTTCCTTGGATCACTTCCCAGTTGATTCTCTAGACATTTCTACTCGCTTCTCTAAAAGCTTCTACTCGTTTCCCAAAATAGCTTCACCTGTTTCACTACATTGTCTTTGAAGCGTGTTTCCCACTACTTTGGAAAGTGGAATGTTATTAGCATCCCAAATGAGCTTTGCAAGAAACGAGCTTCTCACTTTGTACCAAGCTTCCCTGCAATTATGAATTATACAACCAACTTCTCTTGCCTGTTTTTCATATTTAATAATCACCTTTTTTTTAAGCGCTTGTAGATACCAGTTTCAAGGTAGCTGGGCCTCCACTATCATCATGAAACTTGGCAATTCTTGTAGTTTTGATCCCATTAGGATTTAAACCACATCTTATTTCCATAAACAAGGACATTGATATTCCATGTACATTTTCTCTTCATGATTTTCTCTTACAAATATGCTTTGTTTTCTCTATGCCTCCTTACTCCGTATCATTATCATGTGTTTTTATTGGGTATCATATATATGGTTGATAATTCGTTTTCTCTCTGCTTTCTGTCTGATATACTTTTACTGTATTTCATATATTATGATGCATTATAAAAATAAAAAATATGTTTTTTTACCCATTTCTCTAAATAAGTGAGATTTTCTTAATATCAGACTTGATTGGTCAAAGCTGGCAAACAATTGATTACGTAAAATTCTATGTAAGCCATATTAAACAATTCCTGTGATCTGGGATATTATATGTGGTTCTTGAAACTCAACTCTTAACTATTATAATACGGATCAATAACCTGGCATGATGACTTGCTTGGGCTAAGAAGGCCTGCAGATCCTGAACATAATATATAAACCTAGCTGTGAAATATATGGCATGGACTGAGGAGTTCCTATTCTATCGTGACTAGATCTTATAACGATTCTTATGATGCTTAAACTGACACTTCTTATCTTTCTTATGAGAGCTACAAGGCTTCTGTAACTAAAAGAATACGATATTGTGGCTTGTTAGAATGGCACATTAGGACATATCAATAAAACACTGATTTTACCTTGAAGCTGATTAAGTGTGGTAGCATGGCCTCCCTCACTTCCACCCCCCCCCCTCCCCACAACTCCTTTTCCAATATTTGGACCTCAAGGTCCTTTCTTTTAAGAATAGGGAATATAAATTTTGAAGTGGAACCACAAGTCTTATACAGAGTTCTATATAAGTAGTTAAATTAGGTTGATACTTACGATTGGTTTTTGGGAGAAAGAAATTTGAACTTTGTGTTGCTTCTGTGGTTCTTATGGATGCAGTCTTATTATCGTGTATTAGTTTGAAACTCATAAGGTGGCTCTATTTATTAGGGGTTTGAATGGGGATGATGGAGTAAGTATGAGGGCATTTTAGCCTGGGGTCATTCTTTGGGTGGCTAGAAGGACATTTAGGGTTTTTGGTCAGCTCAATCTCCATATTTGCAGTTCAAGAATCGTTCTCAGTGAACTTGGTAACAACATTATAAAAAAAAGTAAATCTTGCATGTGATCTTAAAGTTTTTTGTTCATTTTGTTCATTTCTTCATCTCACCTCTTGCCTAAACCATGTGAGCTGTTCATCATTATCTTAGGACTCCTCTGAGCTCCATGCCATGAGCAAGAGGGATACCTGAAATTTTGTCATTTGGATGAGTTGATCAACTTCTCAGCATTTTACCCCCTTCATTGGTTCTGTACACAGTTGTTAAAGAATGTTATAATTTGTAGACAACAATTATTTGTTTGTTTATTTTTGAAAAATTCCACAAAGATCGATTCACAAACCTGTAGAACTGATTTAAGATGCCAGTGCAAGTTGTTAACCTATTGTAGTATTTTGTGGGGTTCCCCCAAGGAAATACTTTATGCCGATGTTGTAGCATTTCTACAGATTTTTTTCATAGCATTCTTTCTATATTGAGCCAGTCAAGATTGTCTGATTGAAGAAATTTGACAACAAAAGCAAACTCTATAAAACCAGAACCTAGGAACTCTCATTTTCCGTACTTTTAATATGATTCCATACCTTATGAGTTATATATAATCTACTTATTTTTTTAATAGTTGATTATTTAAAGCAAAGTCAGAAAAAAAGTGGTCGACCTTGATGTTCAAATCTTTCTATTTTGTTATATTTTAAATTTTGTATTCATAAATTGTTGCCACATATTGGTTATCAGATGTCAGATTTCGATATTTCTGCAAAACAAGAGTAATTGTTCCAGCATTTCAAGATCTATACATACCTCTTCTTCTAGGATACTGTAGCATAAATTATAATTACATTTTCCCTGCATCGATGGAATATACTATTGCACATTCATTGGGACTTGCTACATTTTCTGTGGATCTGTTTAATATGCCTATTGTTTTTTTTACCTTGATGTATATTTTTTACACCCTGGGACCAAATATAAGGGTGTCTTCATTATGTAAAAGTTGCTTTTCCTGGGAATTTGTATTGGGGTCAGAGTTGCAATGTTTTAAGGAAATTTAGAGTGTATACTGCATTTCTTCATATGTGAAATCTGCTATAACTTCTAATTGCCTTTCCTATATATGTCTAAATAATGCAAATCATGACCTGAGCTGTAAGATGCTAAGAACCCATTTTTATCTTCATTATTTAGAATTTGTGGGTTTGTCACGACTCATTGTGCTTATGAAAAGCAAAAATACTTGCTGTTTGGGCGTCTTGATATCATACAATCTATACTCGTTTTTTTAAACAGATTGTACCGTGGGGAAGTGGGAGACCACCATCCTCACTGAAAAGGGGAAAAGAAAGTGGGAGGCACAGCTTTGTTGACTCACATGTTCATGCAGGCAGTGTTGGTGGGATTTAGTCCTAATGCCTCTTTTTTTCTTGTAAGAGCGTCACAAATGCCTTTTTCTTAATCAAGTTTGTTTGGCTGGAACCACCACGTTCTGATTCAATTTCCCAAGGATCTGCTACACCCAAAACAGTATGTTCTTTTGTGTCCCCACACCATAAGCTGACACATGATATGTGATGGTTCTTGGAATTTGATGCCTGCTTTAAATAGGGAGCAAATGTTCATTTGAACACTTTTTTTTTTTTTTCTTATGGTTTTAATCCAATAAACCCTATCTTAAGGGTACCTTCTTTTTTTTTCGTTTGAAAATTGTTTTTACAGTTTTTAACCAACCCTATCCACCTCACCTTTTGTGTGTGGGAACACAGTGGGACATACTGTTTTGGGTGTAGCAGATCTCGATGGTGGACTTCAAAGTTATGATCGATAGATTTTGTTTGGGCAAATAATATGAGTGATGTAAGCTGGTCGTGGGGTCTCGAAATCATGGCCGCAAGACGTTTTACATTTCAAATTTGAAATCTAAATGGCACAACTTTTGAATTTGGAATCCATGGGTATTCCCACTTGGGCCCATTGTTTTGTGGGCCCTACCTGATCTCCCTTCTTTCTTTACTAGTTAGCAATCTGGTCCATGTGCTTGAGTGGGCCCTATCTTACACTTGGAAGAAATCCACACCATTTGATTGGTGCACCATGATGAGTCATAGCCCAAAGTATAATGTAGTCCAACGAGAACCGTTAGATGGGAATATATATATATATATATAGTTTGATGCTTCTCATTGATGCACTGCTGAGTCTCACAAGGTGGGCTCCACTATAAATTTTCTCATGTATTTTTTCTCTTCCCCGTAAACCTGGTCACACGGTTTAACTTTCTTAAGAGCTAAGTTTCCGAAAGCGTGACTAACCGGTAAACCACATAAATAATAAAAACGGCTGGCCCAGACGGTCCAACCTCTTCAAATCGTTGTCGGCCCAACCCCCACGCTGGTCACACCACTATCTGAGTTCCACGTGCCAAGAATCCGTGGTAATCGGACGTCAGACGCCTGTGGCCGTCGCCACGTGTAAAGAAGCCGGCGAATGACGGCATTCCGTCAAATCTACCACCGGTTTAGCCTCGAAGGGACCAAAGAGATTTTATCTCCTTTCCCCTTTGCGGACATCAGCTCTCTTGGCTTTCGAATTGCTCCGAACCAGGAGGCTCAGAAACCGAACCAAGCAGGTTCGGAACAAAGAAAATCGAGCGGTCTAGATTTGCATCTCTCGTCTCGCCCCGTTATTTAGGCCGAAGGAGAAGCCCGACCACGAGGATCAGAAAATCAGAAATCGCGAGAAGTCGAGGTTCTGGCGTTTTTTTCAGTCACTTGGACGGACGTTAGGGTTTTCGATTGAGCTTCCGTTTGAGAGCGATGGCCGAGCACGCCGAGGATTCGGGTTCTGCAGTTGAGTCCATGATGGAGAAGATAACGGAGAAGTTTCATGGTAACGATTCGTCGTCGTCGTCAGATTCCGACAAGGATGAGAAGCCGTCGTCGCCGTCAGCCATCAAATCGACGGTTAATCGGCTCTTCGGGAGGCAGAAGCCTGTGCACAAGGTCTTGGGTGGTGGAAAACGTACGGAAAATCTTAGAAATGTTTCTTCGTTTGTTCGTTTTATTTTCCGTTATTGATTTGGAAGTTATAATAATTAGGGTTTACAGATCTTGCTTAAGCATAGTTCGTTGATGTCTTCCTGTTTCGATTTCACAGGATTGAAAATGATTTTGTGTTTCTCGTATTTTATTTCTGGGATGGTTTCTTCGATTTAGATGGCGCTTCAAATTTTATTTTTTTTTTTCTCAGATCGGGCTTGTACTTCGATTTATTGAGTTACTTCGAAGTTAAAAGATCTGTGATGAGATTTGTTGAATTTTATTGATGCATTTGATACTGAAAGGGTTACTTTCTTCCCTTTTTTTTTTTTTTTTTTGTGTGTGTTTGTGTGTTTATTTTTTTTAAATATTTTAGGTTTTATTATTTATTAAAATTTTTTTTTTTAAATAGTATGGGGTTTCTTTTATACTTCATTTTTTGTTGTTTTAAAAACACGGTTATCTAATTTTTATGATCTGGGTTCTTCATTTTTATTCGGTCGACTTTAATTACTTCATTTTTGTGCAGAATTTTTCTATTATTGATTAATTAATTGTCTCAATAGGGTTTCTGCAAAGCTATATAATTTCGTTTGGCTATTTAAGAAATTGGTTCATAACCTCTAAATATTATATTTTGTTTTTCTAGTCTCTGAAGAAGTTTTTTTTAATTTCATCTCATTTCCCATCTTTATCTATCTGTCTATCTATATCTATTTGTACAGCCGCTGATGTATTTTTGTGGAGAAACAAGAAGATTTCATGCAGCGTCCTTGGTGGAGCGACCGCGATGTGGGTACTTTTTGAATTGCTTGAATATCATCTGCTGACTCTAGTCTGCCATTGTTTGATACTTTCTCTGGCTATCATGTTCCTTTGGTCGAATGCTTCCACTTTTATTAACAAGTAAGCGTCCTGGTCTTCTTAGCCCTCCACAGATCTAGTTGTATTCGATTATTGACTCAGCTTTGTTCCAATCTTAGGTCTCCACCACGCATCCCAGAGGTGCATCTGCCTGAAAAACCGGTCTTGGAGTTTGCCTCTGCCCTTAGGTTTGAGATCAACGGAGCTTTCACTGTTCTGAGGGAGATCGCGTCGGGAAGAGAACTGAAGAAGTTTCTGGCTGTATGTTGATTTCTTTTTTGCCTTGAAAAATGCTTTAGTTTTTGCTTTGGTTGTTACTTGGAATGAAACCATTTCATTTTAGTTTGCCACAGTACTGAGTGTAGATGGCCCCAACAAAAATGGACTGATTTCCTTCCATCACCAAAATATGAATTATAACAGAAATCATTTTATTTTATAAAAAATCTAAGGTGGGTTCATTTCTAATTTTAGTTGACAAATCAATATGAATCTGAATGAGTTCACTCTGAACCATTACCTTATGGCTTCAAATGCCTTGGGAATTTAGAATGAAATAATTTTAGAGGTGGCAAATAACCAAACCAAACACAGCCTTAATGGGCAACATTATTGAGCTATGAACCCTTTTTTCTGATAAATAAATATATGCATTTTTTATTCCATAACAATTGTTTTACTAGTTGGGATCAATGTTACAGGAATTTGTAATGTGAGATAATAAGTTATGCAATCTGTAGATTTAGGATTTTGTTAGAGACCACTTATAATGCATGGTTCGATGGTTAATTAGGTGATTGCTGGCTTGTGGATTTTGTCGATCGTTGGGAGCTGCTGTAACTTCCTGACTTTGTTCTACATTGGTAATTAAATGGACCTTATTTATAGGCTTTATTTTCTTTCTTTTTTTTTCAATTTCCAATAAAGACTTACATAATTTTGAAAATCAGTGTTTGTTTTGTTGCACACGGTGCCTGTGCTCTATGAGAAATACGAGGATCAGGTTGACTCCTTTGCAGAGAAGGCAATGGTTGAGATCAAGAGACAGTATGCAGTATTTGATGCAAGGGTTTTAAGTAAAATTCCAAGGGGACCATTGAAAGACAAGAAGAAGGTTTAAAGACACAAGCTATCCTATAGACATTAGTAGGTTCTGAAAGACATTTGGGTAGCTGTGCTTTTTCAAGGTGGTGTTGCAACTTCCATTATTGGTTAGAACCCTTGTTTTATGTGTATTTTTTTTAAAACTTTCTTGTGTTGCTTGGGTCCTCCATTTTGGATGAAAATGTTATTTTGTAGGAATGGTTTCAAGCTTTAGATCATGTTATGCTTGCATTATCTGCGTATACAGACTTACAGAGAGCATTTGTGTTGTTATGACATTGATAAAGTGCATATTAATCAGTGCCTTGTACATGGGATTTCTATTTCTTTACCCTAATGTATGCCTAATCAAAAAAATTCTATTAGTCTTTGATTGGGGACGTGGAGGTTTGTCTGATGCTGCTTCATGTTTTTTAAGAGCCTCGGTGACTTTCCAAGTCTCATTTATACCAGTGTGTGTCCATTTGCTTATTGGGCGGGGGTTTTTGAATCATTATAGGATTGTGGAAACTTCAAAGACAAGTAAGTAGTTCTGTTTGGAACTTTTGTTGTGTTGGACATGCATTTCAATCACTGGTGCATATTAGATAGTGTGATATCTGTTGGTATCTCTCTATTTATTTGGTAGTTTTAAATGATGCTATGATATGCAAAAGTGGTTTGTTTAACACGGTACAAATCCAGTAGCGGATGATAAGAGGAGCGGATACAATCCAGTCTCCAGTTTTGTATGGTTTTGAGAAGTTTTTATAATAATCGAGGAACATGGGAGCAAATGTTGTGTCTAGGATTTTATATGTCCTACCGTGTCCTCTACCACAGGCATTAAGCATACATTGAACATTTTGTGATATGGTTTTATGAGTTTGGTGACTAATGTTCATTTGAACATTTTGTTATAGCCTGTTTGGCAGCCATCTGTAATGTAATCATTTCATTTGAGTTTTTCAAGGCATTTGTGGCCATGAGGTGATGGTTCCTAATGAACTCAATTAAATTTAGTGATTTGTTAACTATAATTAGAAGTCATCTTAGGTTTTTCTGTAAAATGAAATGACTTGTGTTATCAAGCATAAATTGATGTAAATCTGTACGAGTTCATTACTATGGACCTGATTGTTTTTTGGTAACTATTTTTTTCATTTGAACTGTCTTTACAGTTATATCCTCGCCCAGCAAACGGGTGCTATTACAGTGAGGATATAATGTCTAAATGTCCACGGTTTGGGTTGCTGTAAACACCCATCTACTGATTTTCTAGTTTCAGCAAGGGTTTGTAAGAAGGATTGTTATTGCTTTTTTTTTCTTCAGTTTTTTGTTTCTTATTTTCTACTGAATGTAACTCATAGCTTGATGCCGTGTTTGGCAGCCACCTGTAATGAAATGATTTCGTTTCAAATTTCCGTGGCATTTGTAAGCATAAGGTGTTCGTTCAAAATGAATTGATTCAGACTTATACTTGATGACAAATATCATATCATTTTATAAAAGGCCTGATGACAAAGTGTCTATAAAAAAATCATTTCATTTTGAACCATCACTTAAAATGTCTACAAATGCCTAGGAAATTCAAAATGAATTGATTACATTACAAGTGGCTGCCCAGACAGGCGATTCTACATAAAGTTGATTTTTTATCGCTTAGTTTCATATTTTAATTTCTTATACTTTCTTTTCTCTAGTGACTACTTGAAACTTGAAAAGCAGTCGGTTATTACTTCCTCCTTTTCCAACAACGGGTAGCATCATTTTTTATTTTTTTTAAGAAAAAGGTCACTGTTTCCTTTTGGAAGAAAATATTCTATGACAAAGTGTCTTTAATGTTTTATAAGGTGACACATTGTGATTGGGGTTCAAAAAATATATATTCAAGTGTAAAAAAAGACCAAATTCAAAAACACATCATCTGTAGATCAATTGCATACCTACATAGGCTTGCGTCAATTGCATACCTACATGGTCTGATATCAAGTGCGACACCCCCCTGATGGGACACTCAGGAGGGGGCATCAAAAACCTCCAAAAAATGAATTGATTCCGCCCCCCAAGTGTTCCATCAGGGGGCGTGGCGCATACGTTTTCATCCCTACCTACATAGGCTTGTGTCAACACAGACAATCTTTCTTCCTTTTTTGGAACCATCTCTACTCCCACCTCACCAAGGTGCTCCCTTCTTTATTTCCTGAGGCAAAGGTCCCCATTTGGGACAGCTTAGGCATTACTCGGGTTAGTAACGGTAGGCTTGGCTCAGCTCACCAGTCAGGAATAAAAATGAACAGAAAAAAAACAAATGAACAGAAAAAAAAAAAAAGCTCGACAACCAAATGGCCATTAGCCCAATTCGCCTTTGTGAACAATAGTTTACAATACATAAATGCAAGAAAAACCTCTACTCCGGGAGCACCATTCGGGCATGGACCACACACAAAAAATGCATGGGCCCACATCCCCTTGTAAGGGGGCACCATTTGTAGACATGCCTTATTTTGACAGCAGTTTCTAGTCAAATTAATTTAAAGCTTGTTGTAGAGGATTTGCATTCTTTGACATCGGAGCAGTAGCAACCATCATCAACCCCCGACTTCTTCTTTGGGAAGAGTTGTCCAGATCGCCTTGGTTTGCTTGTGTTTGTTATTCAGTTGTGCTCAGTGTTTGTTGTTTGTAATTCAATTTGGTATTAGAGCCTAATGACAGGCTAAACTCTCTATGTTTTTCTGGTCCTCTGTTGATTTTCAGTTAGTGCTTGTTCCAAGAGGCATCAAAGTACTGTTTCATAGCACTCAAACTAGTATGTCATGTTCATCCCTGTGACTAGTATGCTCTGCAGTTGTCACTCCGGTGGATCTTTTACATTAGAAAACTCAAGTACAGAGAGAATATCAAAAAACTAAGTGGTGACTTAGAAACTTAGCATAGAAAGACTATCACCCTTGTTCCAACTCAGTTATAGTTCGCTATAGTGTTTCGTCTTATGGAACTTAGTAGGCTATGATAATCTTTCTTAGGAAAGTACAAACCAATAGAAAACCTAGCCATCCCTTCCCAAGGTTCCTAAGAACATCCCAAGCTCAAGCCAGAATGGGCAATAGAGCTCTGATGAGAAAAAGTCCCAGAAAGGAAAACTAACACTTTACATAAAATATACTCTTCAGCAAGCATAGGCAGGATAATCTCAAAGAGACCCGAGAAACCAACCCTCATATCATGGAAATCCCAAGACCATCCACCTCTTCTTCCTCATCTTCCTTCTCCCTCAATAGAACTCCCTCTTTTAAAACAACATCTTCTTCCAAAATAGATTACATCTATGAGATTAAATATCTTCCTGAGGATTTAAAAGTCCCGGCAACTCAATTCCCAATGGTTAACCCCTATTCTGTTTACTGCAAACCCCAATCCACCATGAAGAAAAACATAAGAAAGCTAGTTTGCTCAAATACTTCAACTCCTATAAAAGAATATGTCCAAACCTCCAACTTTGCAACTCACCATATTTTGGCAAATGAGCAAGAACAGTTTCTTCCAATTCAACTACCCACAGAGCTCCTTCATCAATGGCTCAAAGAATGGTACACTCATTTGCACATTGGAGCCATTAAACTAGCTCTCACATTTCATGGAAGGAAAGGCCTGTCAATAGTCTCAAAACTAGCCGTTTTGGACACCATATTTAAACTGTATCCTCACGCCTCTTTAGGAACGATTACATCAACCCTAAATGCAGGAACAATTTTTGTCACCTTAGTCCCAAATTTAACATCTCCCTCCAAGATCCTCAAGCATTGGATGCTCTCAAAGTCTAAGTCTAAATTACAGGAGCCCCCCAAGTAGCTACATCCATTGCAGCTACTCTCCACTACAAAGTAGCTTACAAGGTTCAGAACCACTCCTTTGACATTCCAATACCAGATTTTGCCCACTCACGATGCTTTGTTTCTTAAAATTGATGTTGCTTACGTTTCAACTTGCACCTACATTCCTCAGCAACTCTCTACCGAGGAACTCAAAGCATTACTCCCAGAAAAGTGGATCACTCAATATGAAAATCTTCATGGTTGAATGAAGCAATTACAACAACTATACCTGTCTATACAAGATAATTTGTTGGATCTGTAGAAACCACATTTCTACACTAAAAGATCCTCTCAATCCTTTCATTTCTTAGATAGGTCTCCTTGACCCTGCTTATCCACCATTCACCCCTCAAAATGCTTTTGAAGAGCGCATGCTTGCCTCACCCGCAAAGGTCACCAAGCAGTAGACTGCACTTGTGATGATTGTGAGATAGACTCCTTAGAAATTAAGCTTGAGTTGGAATCCAGAGAAAGCTCTACCTGAAAAAGAAAAAAGGAAAGAAATCTCAACAGCAGCTCCTCCAAGAAAGATATGAAAAGGAGATCCCAAAGTTGGCCTTTTAGGCAAATACTCAAGCAAATTCGACTACTATGTGCTTTATCCCAGAAAAAGCATACAGAAACTAGAATCCCTCCTACCAAACAATTGGAACCATTGGACACCTCCTCTCCCTTCACCACCACCTACCCTTTTCTCCCTATTACTAGAAAGCCTTGTCTTGCTTATATCAATCCTCTCCTGTTGGCCCAATAGCCCCACAACCTCGGATTCTTGATTGCTGCATGTTTTCCCCCAGCTCCTCTAGTTACAGTGATCATTTTCCAGCCCTTGATGAATTTGAGTTTCCCCAACAAAACACTAAGCATGTCTGGAAAATCAAAACCCCAGCTAGCAAAAATGTAGACGGCACTTCCTGAAAAATCTCTCTTGCAAAAGCATCTCTCAATTGGAAAGTAGAGAATGTTGTAAAACAAAATCAAGTTCTCACAAAGATCCTGGAAAACCAAACCCTACTAGAATCAGCAGTCACACAGAAACTGTCTTCTCTAGACTCTCTCATTGAAGACTTCAGAGCAAAAACCAGTGGGCTCAAAGTTGAGTTAAGCAATATTGCCAGAATAGTCAAAGATTACTACTAAGCAGCAGAAATGATAAAAGCTAAAGAAGCGAAAAAGAAACATTTGGAAAATCAACTGCATAGTTTAGAAGCATTCAACAAACTGCCTCCAGTAGCTCTGCACCAAGTACTTTCCCCTCACTGAGAATGCCACAATCCCAATCCTTGTTTAGCAACCTTCCCACCATTCTCCAGCCTCTACCCATTACCTTACACTCCGGCTCCTAGATTCCAACCACTTCTGGTCATTCCCAGAAACCATCATTCTTTGTTTCCCAGATCCTACCACCATCCCATCAAAACCCCAAGTGTCGATCCCCCCAGGACGCCACTACCCTGTCCCAGCACCCCCAAGGGCACCAAATCCCCCTAATCCTACCATTGGAGCATCTTCAAAATCCACACCCACCTTGTTTCCTTGAGAACACATTAACCCCATCAGTTCCTTCCTATCCTCCTTAACCAAGCCCCACATCCCCATCAAATCAAAAGCTCAACATCTATCCTTAGAAGATCTCCATAAGGAATTTGAAGCTCTCATGAGGGAAACAGATGACCAATCAACCCGAAGAAGAAGTAGAAACTATCCATCCCACACCACCTCCTCAGCCTCCTCCAACCTTTGACCAAAATCGATTCTTTTCTATAGATGATATCCCTCCTTCTTAGTGGAGGACCAGAATCCTTGAACACTTTGGCTGAGCCTAGGTTCAATTACAAAAACCTCTGGCAACAAAAACTTCTATAATTGCATAGATTCCCCCCAGGTTGCTTGGCAGACTCAAAGATTAATGGCTCAACGTAGGTGAATATCAGCAACTCCAGTCTCTTCAAAGTCCTACTACCATTGAATCATTCCTAGTTCTCATCCATCAGGAATTTTTAGCCGCCCATTCCTACCACACTGACCAATAGCAAGAAGAATTTTTTAAGATGAAATGTTGTTCTTACAAAAGAAATTATCTTGAGCGGCACTACAACAATATGTCATCCAGATTTTATGCTATCAATGGCATGGATGACCCCAACCTCAAACAAGCATTCTTTAATTCCTTGCCTGACCCACTAGGTAATGAAGCAATTAAGATCATGGCCACCAAGAACCTCTCCCTCCTAATAGCAACTTTAGGAGAAATCTACCAAAATGCCCTATTAGCTTTGGAAAATTTTTGTAACACTTCCAAATTCCTCAAAAAGATTGAAGCTATGGGTAAGAAGATCGGCTCAGCCTACACAGACAACACTTTATCTATAAAGTGCAAAGACGACAAGCATTATACCTGCAAAACCTCAAAGAAACATCATTTCAAAAAGATGTCTGCCTCTTTTCCTCCTAGCCATCGTAAATGGAATTTTCTGAGGAAGAAAAAATTTTGAGGGAAGACCACGGATCGGTGTTTTATCTACAAAAAGAAAGGTCATTTTGCCAAAAACTGTCCAAAAAAAAACCCGGGTTGCTCATCTCCTCCAACAAGCCAAACAGTTTGCTGACTCAAACTTCTTTGATGTCGAATCCCAATTCTCCCTTGAAGATGATTACTCTCCAGACTCCCTACTCATCGTGCCATACAAGTCCTCTGATGACTCATCAAACACCAGCAATGTTGATGAACTTGCCGACATCCATACTATTGATCCCATGCCCTCTTATCTGGTCCAGCCTACTCCCACTGCTTGAATCCATATCCTTTCTAAGCCATTTGCTTAACCCATTCCCATCATAACATTTTTTGACATTGGAGCAACAACAACCATCATTAACCCCCCAGCTTCTTCCCTCTTCACATTGGAAATCTACTAGGGGTGGGCATGGGCCGGGCCGGCCCGAGCCTGGCCCTCAAATTGGCCATAAAAATCCAGGCCCGGGCTAGGCCCGAACTTTTATTGAGGGTCGGGCTTAGGCTTACCTCGGCCTGGCCCGAGGCCCAAACTTTTACGTACATAATATATATGTATTATATATAATATACTAATTATTTTAAAATTATCAATAGTATATAGCTT
>JAOXJP010032105.1:0-63263 GCA_025762735.1 Platanus orientalis | reverse complement strand
TTCTGAAAGAATAAAGAAAATGTGGAACTTTGACTGCAAAGGTGTCCATGTACAAAGTTAAACAAGAGAGGGAAATGGCAAACTTGTCATTATTTGTGAACATATATAGGCTGCATTTGGTAACACTCCACTGATTTATCTCTAAAATCCTGATTCTGGATTCACCAAGAATGCACTATTCCAAAATCAAAAAAGTGTTTGGTTTTTAAGGAAAAAAAAACGAAATCTTGATGAAAATGATAAAGATGATGAACTGGTAGATCAGCAAAATAAATAAAATAAAATAAAAGAAAGAAAGAAAGAAAGAAAGAAAAAAAATGAATGAATGAATCGGGAGCTAGAATCATTGAAACTACCTTTTGTGACTCCTAAAAATTGACTCTAAAACAGATTTTGGGAGTGAAATCGGTGGAGAAAATCTAATGTTACCAAACATCATTTTTACTCTTTTAGATTTTTTTTGGAGCTGAGAATCCAAGAATCATTCTTTTATAGTGTTACCAAACACAGCCATACTTATCTTCTTTAGAAAGATTGGGCTCAATTTCTTTTATTTATGGACCATGTTTACTAAACTTCCATGATTTAATAAGAGAGAGAGAGAGAGAAAGAGAGAGACAGTTTTCATAAGTCAGAGCGCTGCCCATCTGGTAACTAGGGACAAATTCCTAGATAACACGGATTGGTAAACTTCCAAGTCATTGTACCAATCCGAAATTTCTAATATGTTTCTCAAAAAAATAATAATAATAATAATAATAATGAAAATGTGGAACTTTGAATTCAAAGGTATGTATATCCATTGGAAACAGTTGACCAATAATGGAAAATGCCAAATTTTTCATTATTGTCCAGTTCATTGTACCTATCCAAATTTGTAAACACTGCTTCCTAATATGTTTTCGAAAGAATAAAGACAAATTGGAACTTTGACACCAAAGGGATCCATAGAAAAAAGTTGAACAGAAAGGAAAATGCCAAACTTTTTATTACGTCCAAATTGCTTTAATCCAAGTTGAACCTGTACGAGCACGGGTCACCCGCTAGTATATTTAATATGTTATATTAAATACCATTCGTTGCAGAAACCCGATGCCAATGTTTTCGTTGGTGGTGTCCTCTATAAGAACACACGCACAATTGGTTGGATGGGTAACATATGGAGGGTTGACTCACGCAGTGATATATCTCTACGAGAGAAATTAGCATATCTTATATTTGATTTTATCTTATTTTGAGATTTTTAGTCTTCACACCAGGACCATCTAAATTGTTTATTATCATTCATTTTGCCGCTTATTTTTCATAATTCATATACAGATTTGACTCCAGCTAGAATTTTGATAATGTTGCTTTGTTATGAATTGCTATTGAGATTCAGAATTTCTGATTCATAATGTCTAGCTAATTAGTAGGAGAATTATTTTTGGATTGTATCAATGGATAAAAAACCTTCGGCCTATATCTTGTATTAGATTTGTGAATAATGTTACGGCTGGACAGAACATCTTTTCAGTAGATTTGACTGAGCCGCTGTTAACTAATATGTTAAGGCGGATCGGTAGACTTCCAGGTCTTTGGTTTCTTATGTTTTCTCAAAGAATAAAGACAAAAAAGTATTCTTTGACTGCAAAGGTGCACATGTAAATAATTGAACAATGCCAAACTTTTCATTATCGTTCATTGAATAAAGAAGCAAAGAAATGGTCCAATTGGAATCGATTTCTTTTATTTATAAATCATATTTGCTAAACTTCCGTGAGAGAGAGGGAGAGAGAGAGAGAGGTTATCATGAATCAGAGAGAAGAGAGAGAGAGTTTTCATGGATCTGAGCGCGATAAAGTGGAAGTTTTCATGGATCTTAGATTAATGCAAGCAGTAGAATTAGGCGATCTCTATCTTCTCAAACAGCTGCTGGACGGAAACAACAGCCTCCTTGTTGAAGTAACTCCAGGGAAGGACACGGCACTCCACGTTGCTGTGAGATGTGGACATGAGCATCTGTTGGAAGAGATCTATAGGCGTCGTCCATCACTTCTCATAATGGAAAATTCAAAAGGTGACACACCACTGCATCTTGCAGCAAGGGCCGGAGATTTCCAAATAGTAAAACATCTCATCAACTTTGCAGAGACATTCAATGTTTCGACTCTGGACGATGTTGAAAATGGAGGAATTAAAAGAGAGGTGATACTGAGGAAGCAAAATTGCCAAAATGACACGGCACTGCACGAGGCCGTGCGAAAGGGCCATCTTCGTGTAGTTAAGGAACTCTTGGTTGCAGATCCTGAAGTGCTATGTCTAGCCAATAGGTTGGACGAGTCTCCCCTTTACTTGGCTGCTGAAAGAGGTTGGCTCCAAATTGCAAAAGCAATTTTAGATACATGCATCAATTGCGATCATGGAGGCCCCAATGGCCGAACAGCTCTGCATGCCGCAGTCATTCATGAGAAGTCTGGTAAGTACTATACACATAATAATCTCTTCTCTTATCCTTATGTGTTTGCTTAATGTAAAAAATGAGAGAGTTATATATATATATGTGTGTGTGTGTGTGTGTGTGTATGTGTGAGTCTATTAGGATGTAATAATAAACGTAGAATCACAAACAAACAAACAAAGAAATCAGAACACAAATTTATGTGGAAAACCTCAAAACCAGAGAAAAATCACAAAGTCACATAGAAATAATCACTATAAAGGAAGATTACAAGTTCCAAGCTTCTCTCTCTCTTACACACACACTTTATCCCAGCTCAAAACCTTAAGATAAAACCTTTTTTCAACCCTCTTCTCTCACAGCCTTGAGAATAAACCGTTCTCTTACTTTGAAGCAACCCCTTCAAAAAGTAAACATTTTCTTTTATTCTTTTGCACCCAAACCTCATAATCTTGGCTCTATTATAATCCTAGAAATGCTTGAAAACATTATATAGACCATAGAAACCTACTTTGAAAAGATTCCAGCTGAAATTGCAACTTTCCATTCTGAATCCATGTCGTCGGAATGATTTGACCAAAATCAGATTGGTCTGACCCACCTGGATCAGTCTGGCTGGTGGTTGGATCGATCTGGCATGTCATTGCCATCACTCTATGCAGAACAAATGCTCCTTGGATTGGTTTGGTCAAGTTTGGAATGGTTTAGCCTAGTTGAATCGATTTGGTTACCCTTGGATTGGTTCAAATTGTCTGTACCTTACTTCATGGCTTTTTTCCTAAGCTCTTTAACTCTAGTCTCCTTTCGTTCTTCTTTGAATTTCTCTAGATCAGTTTCTACACCTAACAATCTTCCACTTGGAGGCTGATGGACTTACATGGTGACTTCCTTTTAATATTGTGTGATGAGACCTTTTTCGTGTCCTTCTGTAACTCTTCTTGTCATCAGCCATGTCCCTAACTTTAATTTCTTCCAAATCCACCCGGCTAGACATAAGGACACCGTTAACTATCTTCACATTGGCTCTAACTTCTGTTCCTCAAAGACTTCTTGTTGAACTATGCCTTCACTCTCATATTTGTTAAGATACTAACCTTATGACATGTGCACCACACTCCACCTTGAAATTCTAGGTCTACTAATCCTAGAGGTGGTGAATAAGATTTCTAAAACTTCTTTAATAATTTGATCTTCTTTTGATTTACTTAAGGTGCAATGGAGTTATAAACAAGTGAATCTAATTTTGTTCCTCTTCAATGTTTTACTTAATCCTCCTTAATTCACTTAAGTCCACGCAATATTATGACATAAGAAAATTATCAAGCGAATGGTAATTACCACTAGACTCCATTGTTACTTATAGTTTCCTATAACAGAGTGGGACCAGGGTAACTAGTTTCGCTTCAGAGTTTGCCTAAAATTTGTTGTTTAACTTGAGATATTAATTCAATTACAAATGCTAAATTCAAGTGACTTATTGCAATTGTGCTAAACTAAAAGATAAAATTCACACCAAGGAAAAATACACAAATGCACAATTCACACAATAAGAAGACACCAATTTATAGTGATTCGGCATACCGTCGACATACTCTTACTTTTAAATAGCTCACCTCCAAGCTTGGTTGATTTTATTAATAGTTAACTAACTATCACATAAATAAAACCAACAAACTTACTTTCTGTGTTCAGTTGAAAACTCAGCTTCCTCTAGTGGCTCCTATGAAGGAAGACTCCGCACTCGGTAGCTTAGGTGAGTGCTCTAGTCTAGTGGCTTTGGTCGACTTTAATCCTTACTTTTAGTGGCTTCGGTGGAAGTTCCAATTATAGTAGAGAAGTTTGTTTGTAGTGCTCAGACCTCTTGTTAGGTAAATATGAGAATTGTGCACACTCAAAATAGAAAGCTTCTGAATTTTGATTAGCCTTAGTGCAAATTGGCTCTCTAAGACTCAAAGATTGAGTCTTTCTTCTTCTAACACAACGTGGTAATGAAAATTTACTAGTATATATCTTCCTAAGTCATGTGGCTTTGCTCACATATAAGATATGACTATATGTTTGAACAAAAGCTCTTGAAAAGCTTGAAAACTCCCCAAGAATGGACTAATTACTTATAAATGATTAGTTGAGCCCCAATGGCTCTATTCTAACAGTAAAAAAACTAACCATTGTGCACTTACAAAATTGAGAGTTTCCTAAATTTGGAACCATTCGAGCACTCAAATAAGGTTCTTTGAGTCTTAGCAGTCTCTGGTTTACATAGACTAAGCAAGTTCAAGCACTCGAAGGGTCCATTTAAGTGCTTAAACATAGCCATGTTCAAAATTTTTTGATTCTTTGTAATATTTTTTTTTTTATACTTTACGACATTGACTTGGTTTGAAACTTTACCTAGGGTCATAAGTTGGACCTTTTGGTCATTTTAGGTTCAACCTTGGTCCATACAAGGAAGCAGAACATCCAACCATATTTGAACAAGTTATTACCTACCTTTATCTATTCCAGCTCTTTTAGATAATGCCTTGGGTCATGGAAGTTCTTCACTTGATTGAATTTTCCTTGGACAGCTTGTGGAACTTTCTCATGTTCTGATGTTTCTTGAGCTTAGTTCTTTGTTCTTGACACTTTACAGACTCTTAAGCACTCATATTATGGCCTATACAACACATCTACCTTTGGCATGTAATTGACAATACAAACATACTTAACAATCTCCCCTTTTGTCAATTCCATGACAAAACCCAAAAATAAATAAATTTACAAAAATACAAAGATTATAATACATTTTTTTGACTATGACAAGGACAAACACCTGATTTATCAACTTTGCTCATGTACTCCCCCTTAGTCCTTGGGCTTGTCATAACCTGTTAGTCTGCAATAATAGAACATACCTTTCTCATTGCTTTTTGAAAAAAATATAATAATATAAAGCAATAAGCAAAATTAAAAAAAATTTATTTACTATGAAGCAAATCTTTTCTTTCCCCCTTTTTGTCATAACTTGACAGGGTAATTTTCTTTGGCCATTTAAATGCATAATAGAATCATGATATACCTATTAAGTGCACAACCAAATTAAGACACATTATTAATGCGAGTAAACTTATTGAGTACATCTTGACAAAGATTCTAAAGGAATAACTCTCAATTGAGTTCACACATTCCAATTGAGTTCCGTAAATGCTCAACTCTTTTGGCATCCAATGGTTTGGTAAAGATATTTGCTAGTTGATTTTTGGTTTCTATATACTATAATGATATAACCTTGTCTTCTACCAATTCCCTAATGAAGTGGTGACAAATATCGATGTGTTCCATTATAGAGTGTTGCATCAAATTTTTGGATATTTGGATTGCATTGAAGTTGTCAATGAATAGATTCATTGTCTCTTAACTCAATTCATAGTCTTTTACCATTTCTTTCATCCATAATAGTTGAGTGCAACCACTTCCAACTGCAATGTATTCAACTTCCATTGTTGATAAGGATATGGAGTTTTATTTTCTATTATGCTACGAAACTAAATAGTTTTTGATGTGGAAACATCCTCCGCTAGTACTTTCATGGTCATCTATCTCTCTAGCCCAATCTTCTTTAGAATATCCAATAATCACTAGATTGGTATAGAAGGATACCATAGGCCATGATTAATTATACCACATATGTACTTTATAATCCTTTTTATAGCCTTTAGATGCAACTCTTTAGGTGTAGCTTGGTATCTAGCACATGCACCAACACTAAGAGTTGTATTAGGTCTAGTAGTTGTTAGATAAAGCAAGCTATCAATTATACTCCCATGTAGCTTAGTATCAACACTATGTATTCAATGATTTTAGCACTTGTGATAATGGGTGTATTTGTTGGTTTAGAGTCTTGTAAGCTAAATTTTGATACTAACTCTTTGGCAATTAAATTTTATTTGGTTAACAAAGATTCCTTCATTGGTTTGTTTAATTTGTAATCCAAGGAAGAATCTGAGTTCTCCTTCTATACTCATCTCAAATTTAGACCTCATCGTTTGGGAAAACCCATAAGATAACTCTTCCTTGGTTGAACCAAAGATGATGTCATCCACATAAATTTGAACAATAAGTATGCAACCATCTTTCTTTTAATAAAGAGTGTTTTGTTCACACTTCTCATTATCAAATTGGTGGTCTAACAAAAATCTCGTAAGTCATTCATACCAAGCTTTAGGAGCTTGTTTTAACCTATATAAAGTGTTCTTAAGCTTGTATATATGGTTTGGTAAATGTGGATCCACAAACCCTTCGAGTTGTTCCACATACACTTCTTCCTGTAGTAGACCATTTAAGAATGCATTCTTGATGTCCATTTGATATAATTTGAAGTTAAGATGACATGTGTGGGCATTGGGAAAAAGGAGGCACACACCTCTCTCATCCCTTTGTATATCTCGGCTCTGCCCCCACTTCACCAGCTGTGGTATCTTTACTTCCATATGGTGTTTAATTGAGGAAAATGATGATTTATTAGGGGGGTGTTAAGATTTGATCATATGGCTTGCTAATGCCAGGCTTTTTGGGAGTCCCCACTAACTCGGGTTTATCGATGGAGTTAGACATCAGCTTCCTTTATAAGAGAAATGAACTCTAGACCCTAAGGTCTAAAGGGTTAACTCCTAAACTGGTCTGGTTCTCCAAAGAGTAGGATAAGATGTTTTGTTGTGGTTGGGGGAAAGTGTTAGGCATTCCAACCACCCACCTTTTCAAGGTGGCTTCTCATAGCATGTATGTCATAAGTTGTCATAGGGATGTGTTCCTATTATATGTAGAGTTATTGATCTGGACCCCTTATTGTGTGATCACTATAGTTGCACTTTAGATATAGTCTCAAGCTGCCTATATACTAGATCTTGTGTGGTTCAGGTTTCTAAACTTTTGTCAGGATCAAACTGCAAGTAATTCTAGGGGTTGTGTGTGTGTGAAACTCTCGATAGTCAACTTTGTTTGACTGTGAGAGTGGTTCATGGTAGGTTCATTTTAGTTCATAATGTATACTTATAAAGTACTCCACACTGTGGGATTGTGTAGACAAGTTAATTAAGGGTTGAGACTAATTCATACCAATTTAGGTGTGTTTTAAATGATATTATTGAATTATGACAAAGTCCTAGGGTCAGCTTTAATCCACAAACCACTGTGACAAGACCCTAGGAGAAGTCAGAGACTGTAAAAGGTTAGGAGGGGATAACAAGTAGTGACTAGGTAGGTTACATAGTTTAACGACATTGATGTAGAAGCCACAACACTGGTGTTGTCCCCCAAGTAAGATTCAGGTATGGGATACTCTAGGGACTTATAAGTGTATGGTTTAACCCGCTAGGATTGGTCTTTCAGTCATAAGAGATACACTTATAGTGGTGGTTCTTCTAAGCCATACACATATATACATGCATGGATATCCATACATATGATAGAGAATGCATTGAAACATTAAAAAACACAAACTTAAGCTCTTATGGAAAGCAGTGAATTATGCAATACAAAACAAAATTGCTAATAAAAATGACATATAGGTCAGGGAATGAAATTTAGAAGCATTATGCTCAAATTAATTCTCAATGACTGAACTTATTCCTCTACGCCTAAACTTTCTCAGATTGAAAGTTCATGTCTTGGGTTAATGGTGGGCTCCCTTCCTTACCCTATGGGCCCTCTGTATGAGAATTAATCTTAGGGTCTTTCTACTATTAGAATAGAGTCTATGGGTCTTCTGGTATTGTTCTAGAATATCTAAATTATTTTAGAAAGGCTTAACGCTTGAACTTTACTGAGAGTAAGTTCAGGCGTTGGGGGTAAAAGGGGCCCACAAACAGGTCATCTTCTCTTCTAATTGGTCAGACACGTTCCCTATGTATGTATATAAGCTCAGATGGATTTTAAAGCCACATAGGTGGGCCCTCCCAACTCCATGCCTGAACTTGCATATGCCTGAAAATTAGCCCTAATGCCTGAACTTTAATGCTTAAAGTTTAGGTGTTTCTGAGTAGACAAAACTCTAGGAGCCTGATTTTTTTATCAGTTTGGACCCCCTGTAGTGGTCCAAAATTTATGGGGATTTACAGGGATGCACGGGACCCTCTTGAGAGTATAGCATAAAAATTTCAGAGCTTAACTCTTAATACAAAGATAATTAAAAATCCTACATTGCAAGTAGGTCGAATAAAAATTAAAACAAAACCAATTTTACTTTGTACTTAGGGGTATGATTTTGGGGTTTTAAAGTGCTCAAAAAATTACAAAATTTTAACCATGTCTAGGCCACCCATAAAAAATTTAGGTCAAGCAGATCGCTACAAAAATATGAAAAATATGACAAGGTAATATGGAAAAAAAACCCAACAGAGACAAGGTTTGTATCTACTGTGTAGCCCTCTTTAAGAGGCATTAATGGGGATTGAATTACTCATTTTAGCAGTGTATTAAGAGCATTAAACATTAAATTTGAATTGGCCTCGGCATCAAAGGGGGAAGAGGGTTAAGGGTTACCTTTTCAAGGGTTGGAGCAAGGTAGTAGGACAAGGTTTTTCCTCTTCTTTCTTTCTCTTCTTTTCTTTCTCTTCCAAAAACTCTCTCAAAAAATTTCCTCTCTTCTTTAGCATGAAATTGCTTCTATTTATAGGGCTTTGGAAATGTTTTGGATGGCTGAGATTAGATCTTAGGCCATGGAAAGATCAATGGCTAAGAGGTGATCCTTATTGTCAAAGTGTCATATGTCATTGGTTAGTTACAACCAATGGCTAGGATTAGATGGTAGATCAGTGAGTGGAGTTATCTAGGGTTATGATTAGACCTAGGGTTAGCAAAAATGGGTGGCTAGGATAGAGTTTGGGATTTAGTAAAATCAAGGGCTTGGATGAAACTTAGGGGCAAAGGGATGAAACTTAATGGCAACAGATCACATGCCATTGGTCGATATCAATCAAGGGCTGTGGGGAGTTGTGCTAAATGGAGGGTTAGTGATGGATTCTATAGAATAGTGGGATTAGTCTAGTGAATATTAGGGAGGGTACACATGAGCGCACAAGAAAGGTTCAAATCCAAAGGCTATGATTAATGCTCTAATGCAAATGCATTAAATGAGCTAAACCCAAAAGTCTTTGGCTCATTAATGTGTATTGATATTTGTTAGGGAAAACATCCCCTTACTTCATAACCCCACTTTTGGGTTCCCGTGGTCAGAAAAATACAAACTCAAAGTGCATTTTGGAAGTACTAGATGCTCTGATCGTAACTACACGATCGAAAATGGATTCTGATAAGTGTAGGTAAGGGTAATTAGGGTTTAATTGACTTTGAAATCTCTTAAACACATATGGAAAGGGAAAAATGGTTAAATTGGTTTTTGAGATCTTCAGATAAAAGGTAATCCTTGGGTTTTGTGATATATAGGCTCAAACTATTATGAAAATTAAAACCCGAGCAAGAAAATTGTGCTCGAAACCCTCTTTCAATAGATGGTGAATCTTGGCTAGAATTATTACTAGAGTTGATTGAGTTTTCCCTAGAACATTGATGGGTCACTAAGTATTAAAGGTTTGAGAGTCCTAGAGCCATAGGAACTAACTACCTGGTTTTGGATTTTCCGGCAATCTTTGGGAGCCTTTCGAAGGGGTGTCACTTGGTGAAGACAAACAACCCTAGTTCATTGAAGAATGGAGATTTTGAGCTAGCTTGGGTTTATAACTGACCCCCTCTGGGAGACGATCTTTTGAGGGAAGGGAAAAACCTAAGAAATGGGCTTAACCTTACAGATTTTGGGTCCTAGGAGAATTCTCATGGGTTCACCAAGCGCCAAAGCTAGTTAAGGGTGTTTTAACTTGATTGGGGTAGAATGCAATAATTGAGGCTTGTTGAGTCTCCTAATGACTTGGTCTAAGGAGATAGTCTTTTGAGGGAGCTGCCAAGAGATGGCCATTGACCAACTGAGTTTTAAATCTTTGGTGAATTTCTAGGGGTCCATTGAAGGTCTAACTGTTACCCTAAATGTTTTAACTCATGTTAGAGAAAATAAACAAATTGGAATGGATTAGACCTGCCAATGACTTTTCTTGATAGACAGTTTTTCAAAGGTAATGAAAACTCAGAGAAATGGCCACTGATTATTCAGAATTTGGCTATCCAAAGAACTCCCTAGGGTTTTCTAAGGGTCAGGTACAACTAGAACTATCTTGGTATGACTTGGGGAAGTTTTGAGATATTAGAGCAGGTTGAGGTCTAAAATGGCTTAGATCAAGAGAAGATTTATTGAAGGTATAGAAAAAAATGTGAGACAGACACTAATAGTTATGAATTCAGATATCGGGAAAACTTTCAAGAGCTTACTGAAAGCCATATATAAACCAAAATATCTTGCTCTTTTTTAGAGAATTGAGATATTGGTAGTTACTAGGTTTGATGAGGACCTATTTTAGGGATAGCCCTTTGAACATGATTAAGATTGGAAAGTGTAGGGTCTAATTTGGTGTCATTTAGGTGATGGGGGATGCTCTGAGCATTTATTGAAGGTCCAAATGAGCTATTTTGAGAGTAAAAGAGAAAACTTGTAATTTCTCCACTGAGATGCTTCACTACGAAAAGGCTTAAGAAGGATGGAGAGTTTTGAAGAAAATGAGGTTGGTAGTCTAGAGTTTAGACCCTCGTAGTCCTAACAATGCTTCTTTGAGAATTAGGTTTGATTAGGAAGGGTGTATTTTGGATGATCTTTGAGATAGTATTGCACATGGCATGATATGGGTGATATCTAGAGGAGACTTCATAGGGGATGTCCAACCACCTAGGGTCCAATTTTGACCTCCCTAGATCAGGGTTGCATAAGGTCTGATACTAACACTGCTTGGATGAGCTTACTCAATCTGTTACATAACCTAAATCAAAGTTTGGGTGTTGAGAACATGCTATAAAGAGTTTAATTCTAATGGAATCAAGCCTAGTTATGGGAGCAAAGGTCTCTTCAAAATATATACCTTCATTTTGAGCATAACCATTTTGCTACAAGTCTAGCTTTGTTTCTAACTTCTATTCCATGTTCATCTAACTTGTTCTTAAAGACCCATTTGCTTCTTGTTACATTCTTGTAATTTGGTCTTTTAGTTAGGAACTAGACATCATTTCTTTCGAATTGGTTTAATTCTTCGTGTATAGCATTTATCCATTATGGGTTCACTTTGAGCATCTTTAGTTTTCTTAGGCTCTATTTTGTATGTAAAGCATATACGATTGATAACGATTTTGAGTTGCTTACGTGTGTGTAAAGAAGGACATGGCAGCTTGTAATTTAACAATAGATAAGGCCTTAAACAGAGCGGAATGGCGGAACAGGATTCGTGTAGCTGACCCCAAATAGTTGGGATAAGGCTATTTGTTGTTGTTGTAAGATGTTTAAGTAAAATTCCCTTTGGTGAGTCGTTCTCTTTATGGATTTCTTCTATAACTTCCACTTCACCAACAGTTTCACTTTCTAGTTCAATTAAAGGTGGTTCTAAATTCTCCTGAATTTCTAAGGCTGATTCCATTGTTTCCTTTTTTCCCCCTACCATGTCATCAATAATAACATTTATAGATTCTATAATGGTTTGATTTTATTTTGAAATTCCAGTCCCAAGTAATCCTCAAGGGGGGTGAATAGGACTCTTATTTTTCTTTAGATCCTTCTTTGATTTACTTAAATTATGTGGAATTAAGAACAAGTAAATCAATTTAGTTTTTTTAAAGATGTTTTATATTTAAGTCCTCCTCAATGTACTTAAGTCGGCACACAACAATTTGACTCAAGTAAATTGGCAAGCAGATGCTATCCATTGCGTGGCTCCATTGTTACATATAGTCTCCTATACCAAAGTGCGAGCAGGGAGTCTAGTTCTACTTCAAAGTTTGTGCAAAGATAAACCTTTAATTATAAGAGAAAAACTCAAATGCAAGTGTGTATAAAATAAATGATATGTTAAGGCACAAACACACAAAGAGACAAATTAATTTACAGTAGTTTGACACTCTGACCAACATCCACTATTGAATGGCTCACTCTACAAGCCAATTTGATATTTTATTAAAAGTCTAACGCTATTAAAAAAGTAAATCAACAAACTTACTAAACTTCCTCTAGTGGTTCTAGTGAAGGAAGGTATTGCACTTGGTGTCTCCGGCGAGGGCTTTAGTCTAGTATCTCCAATGGACATTTTCTTCTAGTGTCTCCAGTAGAAGATCAATTGTAATAAGATGTTTTTATGTATGTATTGATCAAGCCTCTTGGTAGGCAAGTATAACTCTTTTTTTTTGTTGATAAATGTAAACAACCTTGATAGCTCCTTAGGCCAAAATTTTCATAAAAGTAATTTTGGCTCTCAAAAAGACTTAAAGACTAAGTCTTTATCACTCTAACACAACTTGGACATAGGAATATACCAATAATCACTCACGTAAGTTGTGTGACTAATTCTCACATAAAGATATACCAATAGTGTAGCACAGACAAGCTTTTTCAAAGCTTAAAACTCCCTCGATAATGACTAATTCAATTGATCCTCATTAGTTGGTCTTAATGGAGATTAAGACCTTTATTTATAGTGAAGTATCCCCTTCATTTTGAAACCTAACAACTCTTTTAAAATGGTAAAAAAGTAACCCCTTTAACAGATTTTAATTTTAAAGTTTAAATTTCTAGAGGATTCGAGCACTCGGATGATCTCTTCGAATGCTTTAATAGGGTCCCTTTTAGTGCTCAGTTCATCCCCTTTGTATTTTTTTGATATTTTTTGAGCACTTATGAACTTGGAATTGGTTTAAGGCTTGGCCTAGAATCATATTTTGATCATTGAGGTCCTCCTAGGTCTAACCTTGGTCTTTTAGAGGCACTTTAGCACTTAACCATGCTCAGGACAGATCTTGGCTTGTCTTTACCTATTTCAGCACTTGTGTAGTTTCCTTGACCAGTAGAAGTTTTCCACTTATCTTGAATTTTTCTATGAGCAGCTTGTGGAACTTCTTCATGATGTTTTGATGTTACTTATAATTGGTTCTTATTCTTCACATTTTACAGACTCGTGCACTCTAAGTTACATAGAACCATTTCCTATATAACACATCTATCTTTGGCATGAAATTGAGAATGCAATGGACTTAACAATCTCCCCCTTTGTCAATTCCATGACAAAACCCAGTAAATAAATAAATTATAAAATTTTTACACTTAATTACATTTGTTTAGACTATGACAAGAACACATAACTCCGTCTATATATTTTTGCTCATGTGCTCCCCCTTGGTCCTTGGGCTTGTCAGAACTTGCAACTCTAGAATGGTAAAAACCTGCAACACTAGAACATTTACCTTTCTCATTGCTTTTGGTAAAAAAAATATTACTATAGAGCAGCAAGTGGAAACAGCAATGCAAAGAGTTTTGTGATATTTTTTACAAAAACAATGATATTACTCTAAGGTCCATGTAGTCTTATCTCTTCCCCTTTCTGTCATGATTTGATAAAAGTTTGAATCCGGAAGGCCAAAAATGTTAGTCATTTAGAGTAAAGGCCATTGGTAAACATTATACTAATTGAAGCAGTAAGATATTACTATTAAAGTAGTAAAGGCCACACTTATGCATTCATACTAATTTAAGAAAAAATCTTACTATAGTGTAAACCAAATCAACACCTAAATATGTTAGATATAACTATTGTGTATAACAAGATAGAGTAAAACATAATGAACATACTGATTTAAACTTCATGTGTACTTCCATGCTTTTATCTTGTAACTCTATTGAGCTCCCCTATGCCAATGGAACTTCCTGGTATCCAAAACAAATGAGATATACTAAGGATTTCCAACCATTACTCTGAGTATATTGGTATTGATATTTATAATCTATTAAGAGGCAATACCAATATAAGATATCATCATGTATATGATTAATCATGAAGACCTTACAAGTAATAAGCTTTTATTATGGATAATATGCCATTGAAAGTATGAATAGACATGAAAACATAAAAGCATATTCGTATTGATATATTTATTCAAGACGCACAATAAAAAAAATTCTACGATCTTAAGGTGTCTCCTCATCTCCGCTATATTCCACATCTATCTTAGTATTATCAAAGTGAATTTTCAGCCCAGGTGATATGGGAGTATCACCATAATCGAATAGTAGAGATGGAGTAGCCATATATTCAGCCATGTTCTTGATATTTTGAGATGTTTGAATTTGTCTCTTTTTAATTTTCTTCTAGTTAATTGTCATTTCCTTTAAAGCAATTGTTATACTCATCAGGATAAACCTGACTTCCTTCAACACATTAGGATTAACAAAGTGTTCACATATTATGGCTTCTTTGCCAAAGAACCGTTTATAGGATTCCTTACATTCCAAAGTGTAAAACATTGGTTGCAGAGGATCCGTATGTGCTTTCTTGCAAGGTTGTTGTGCTTCCTATTGAGCAATCGCCTTCCCGTTGTTGCTACGAGATCTCCCGCGAGAAGAAGACATTGTCGAATCGTGAGTAAGGGAGTTTTAGTAAGAGTGGAGTTGTTCTTTTATAAAAAAAACTAGGGTTTTGTAGGCTTTGGAATGAGAAAGACCCTTATTTTCTCTTATATAGCTCGAAGTGATTTGAATTTCCTTGAACCACCCAGATTCAAGTGCTCAAACGTCTCAATTTTGAATATCTATTAATCCTTATTTTATGCATTCTAAATACCTGAAAAAGGTTCAATAAATATCCCAAATTAAAAAAAAAAAGTATTAAATGTGATCAATTGGGATATAAAGCCCTTAGTTTTTCCAAAAGCAATTTCATGGCTATGTTTTATAATACAAGACATGTATGACTATGGAATTTGACATGTGGTTGGTTCAATGATATAACTATTATCGTTAATCCTTAAACCTTCTATCAAAACTTTCTCATCAATTTTATCTTTTACTTCACATTGATCTTTGCCAAAATGAATCCTATAACCTTTATCACAAATTTGGCTAATACTCAACAAATTGTGTCTGAGGCCTTGAACATAGAACACATCATTTAGTTTGGGAAGTCTAGGTACATCAATGGTTCATTTCCCAACAATTTTTTTGAGGTTCCCATCACCAAAAGTGACACTTCCATCTTGACTTTTCTCAAGTTGGCTGGATAGAGATTTATCTCTAGTCATGTGTCTTGAGTAACCACTATCAAGATATCAACTTGAAGTGTTTCCTACTTTAAGTGCAGTGTGAATGACCACTTGACACTTGAGTTCATCCTTCTTGACCCAAGTTTTCTTTACCCAAACTTAATGGGTTTGGCCCCTTAACTTAGTCCAATTTTTTCTTCTTATCTATATTCAAATTTTCAGCTCTATGAAAGAAATTCATTTTTCTCATCCTCTTTTTTTTTTTTTTTTTCTTTCAATTCTTATCAATTCTTCCATTTTCTTAATTTTTAAAGTATTTTTGTATTTTTAAAGCACTCAAACTTCATATGACCTATTTGACCATAATAACAAAAAGAAATTGGAGAATCATATGAAACAAAGATATAGTTATATGTTTTCTTGGGAAAAGTCCTTTTTTCTATAGATATGCTTATTCCTAGACATATTTTGTCTAGAGGTTGATGCCTCTTGGACAGTTTTCCCTTTTTCAACATAACTAAATTTTCTAGGGATGTTAGATGACCATGGTCTTCTCTTTGCTTCTCTCTAAGCTAGTTTTTACTATTTAAGCATATGTGGTTTGTTGTAAAGTAGGGTCATTATAAGTTATACTACTTTTGTCACCATTTTCTTTTCCCATGGTTAGCATCCTTTCAAAATTTTCTTTACTTGGGAAAGAAGATTTAGAAACTTTCCATTTTGTTCTTCTAGATCATTCACTTGATTCAGTAGCTCCATAGTTTTGCACTTAACACAGAAAGAGTAAGATCTACTTTCTTAGGATTTTCCTTGTTATTAAACATATTTATATTTGACTCATTCATCTTCATTTCATGCAATAGGATTTTATCAGCTTGTTCTTGCTATTATTTTAAAAGAGTCTCAAG
The DNA here is from genome assembly GCA_025762735.1 of Platanus orientalis. Classification (NCBI taxonomy): domain Eukaryota; kingdom Viridiplantae; phylum Streptophyta; class Magnoliopsida; order Proteales; family Platanaceae; genus Platanus; species Platanus orientalis. Next base: position 46,766 of record JAOXJP010032105.1, on the reverse strand, counting down.
AGAGATGTTTTCTTTATCTCCTAGATTGTTTGGTGGATTTGGTAGCATTTGGGAGATAGTTTCTTCAAGGGAGTTAGTTATTTCCATTAATTCTAGATTTTTCCTCTTCAATTTCTTATTGAGTTTTGCTAAGTCCATGCTTTCTTGTTATAGCTTCTTAATAACTTTCTAAAGGTCTTCTTCTTCTTCTTCTTCTTCACTTTGAGAGTCAACTTGAGTTCTCTTAGTGAAGGAAAGAAAGGCTTTAATGCCTTGTGAGGACTCATCTTCACTTATTTGCTTCTCTTCATCAAATTCATCTAAATTGTCATCCCATGTAGCAACCATAGCCTTTTTCATGGGTTTCTTAATTTTTCTCTTGTTGGCACATTCAACAGCAAAGTGCCCTTTGCCCTTGCACTCATAGCAAGTAGATTCTTCTCTAGACATTTCATTTCTTTTAAAATTTTGTTGTGGTCTTCTAGAGAATCTTTTTTCCTAAAGTCAACAGATATAAGAATTCTCTTAAAATTCTTGGCCACCATAGCCACATCTATGTTTGAATCATCATCGGAGCTAGATTGTCTCAACTTTTAAGGCTATGCTTTTCTATTTTCTTGGGGGTCTAAATTTTAGTTCTAACACTTGAATTGACCCAATTAATTCCTCTAGTTTCATAGTCTCTAAATTCTAACATTCTTCTATAATTATTACCTTTGGGTAGAATCTTTTTGGGAGAGACCTAAAGATTTTTGTAACAATTTTTGAATCCTTTATTTCTTCTCCAAGACCTCTCATTGAATTAACAATGTCTTGAAACTTCATGTGGAAGTTGATGAATTGTTCATCATCTTCCATATGTAAGGTCTCAAAGTTTGAGGTGAGCATCTAGAGCTTAAGCTACTTCACCACACTTGTACCCTCAAGGGTAACCTCGAGGAGGACCCCTGATTCTTTGGCAGTTTGGAGTCTAGACATTCTTTTAAATTTTTCCTGACTCACCATACAAATTATTGCATTCAAATCCTTGTATTTGGAAAGGTAGGCAGCCTTTTCTATAGCATACTAGTCCTTTTCTAATTTATCTTTTGGCTTTGCGTAACCACTCTCTACTACAGTCTAAGTCCCTACATCCATAGATCTGATAAAGACACCCATTCAAACTTTCTAGTATGTATAATTAGATCCATCAAAGTCAGGTGGTCTATTAGTAGTAGTACTTTCAAGAGCAACCTGCTCTGATACCTAATGAAATTCTGGTCCCAAGTAATCCTAAGGGGGGTGAATAGGATTATATTTTTTCTTTAGATCCTTCTTTGATTTACTTAAATTATGGAATTAAGAACAAGTAAATCAATTCAGTTTTTATTTAAGATGTTTTATAATTTTAGTCCTCCTCAATGTACTTAAGTTGTCATACAACAATTTGACTTAAGTAGATTGGCAAGCAAATGCTATCCACCACGTGGCTTCATTGTTACATATAGTCTCCTATACCAAAGTGGGAGCAGGGTGTCTAGTTCTACTTTAGAGTTTGTACAAAGATAAACCCTAAAATGTAAGTGCAAAACTCAAATGCAAGTGTGCATAAAGTAAATGATATGCCAAGACACAAATACACAAAGAGACAAAATAATTTATAATGGTTTGGCACTCTAGCCTACATCCAATATTGAATGGCTCACTCTATGAGTCTGATTGATTTTTTATTAATAGTATCACACTATTACAAAAGTAAATCAACAAATTTACTGAACTTCCACTAGTGGCTCCCGTGAACGAAGGTACCACACTTGGTGTCTCTAGCGAGTACTCTTGTTTAGTGTCTCTGGTGGACTTTTTCTTCTAGTGTCTCTGATAAAAGATCAATTGTAGTAGAGTTGATTGTATGTATTTCTTAGGCTTCTTGGTAGTCAAGTATAACTATAGTAAACAACCTTGAGAGCTCCTCTATCTAGAATTTGCATAAAAGAAATTTCGATTCTAAAAAATATTTAAAGACTAAGGCTGCATTTGGTAGCCACCTATAATGTAATCATTTCATTTAAGTTTCCTAATGCTTTTGTAGCCACAATAGGATGGTTTGTAATGAACTCATTTAGATTTGCATCAATTTGTGCTTGATAACATAAGTCATTTCATTTTATAGAAAAACCTAAGATGACTTCATTTCTAATTGTAGTTAACAAATCAATATAATTTTGAATGAGTTCATTACAAACCATCACCTCAAGGCTACAAATCCCTTTAGAAATTCAAATGAAATGATTACATTACAGGTGGCTACCAAACACGCTATAAGTCTTTATCACTCCAACACAACTTGGACATAGGAATATACCAATAATCACTCAACTAAGTTGTGTGGCTAATTCTCACATAAAAATATACCAATCATATAACATATACAAACATTTTCAAAGCTCAAAACTCCCCCACTAATGGCTAATTAAATTGATCCTCATTAGTTGGTCTTAATGAAGATTAAGAACTCTATTTACAGTGAAAAATACCCTTCATTTCAAGCCCCAATGGCTCTTTTCAAAAGGTAAAAAAACTAGCCGTTAAAAAGATTTTGAATTTTAAAGTTTCCATTTCCAGGGGATATAAGCACTCGGATGCCCTCTTCAAGCATTCAAACCAGGTCATTCGAGCCCTCGAATTTGGTAACTTTTGGGTCTTGCCCAGATTAAACAAGTTTGAGCACTTGAACCTTGTCACTTCATCCACTTTGAGTTTTTCTTTTTTGATATTTTTCAAGCACTTATGAACTTGGCATTGGTTCAAGGCTTATCCTAGGGTCATATTTTGATCATCGAGGTCTTCCTTGGTCAAACCTTGGTCTTTCAGAGGAACTTGAGAACTTAACCATTCTTGGAACAACTCTTGGCTTGTCTTTACTTGTTTCAGAACTTGTATAGTAGCCTTGACCATTCAAATTTCTCCACTTTTCTTGAGTTTGTCTCTGAATAGCTTGTGAAACTTCTTCTTCATGTTTTGATGTTACTTGATGTTGGTTCTTGTTCTTCACACTTTACAGACTTAGGGACTCTAAGTTACGTAGAACAATTGCCTATACAACACATCTATCTTTGGCATGGAATTGAAAATACAATGGACTTAACACTTTTGTTATAAACTACATATGCTCTACTCCTATAGGAGTATCCTAGGAAAATGGATTCATTACTTTGGGGATCAAATTTCTCAAGACTCTTTATGTCTCTAAGCATGTAACAAATGCTACCAAATACCTTAAAATATTTGACATCTGGCTTTCTTCCATTCCACATTTCATAAGCAGTCTCTTATGTAACAGTTCTTAAAAAAACTCAGTTTATTATGTAACAAGTAGTGTTGATTGCTTCGTCCCAAAACCTTTTGGCCAGAATTTTTCCTTATAAGCATATCATTGGCCATGTCTTCCAAGGTTCGGTTCTTGCATTCAGCAACCCCATTTTGTTGGGGTGCCTTAGGTGCTGAAAATTCTTGTTTAATGCTTAACTCATTGCATCAATTTTCAAATTTTTGATTTTTAAATTTGCCACATGGCCACTCCTAATTCTTTTAATGTTTAACTATGTTTTAGTTTGCATTCTTTTACAAATATGTATGAATTCATTAAAAGCTTCAGATTTTTCTTTTAAAAAAGCTACCCAAGTATATCTAGAAAAATCATCAACAACCACTAAAAAGTATCTCTTACCTCCAAAACATTCAGTCCTAGTAGGATCAGCTAAGTCCATGTGTAAGAGTTTTAAGGGTCTTGTGGTTCTAATTTTGTTTACCTTCTTGTGTGGTGCTTTAGTTTGCTTTACAAGTAAAAACCATTATAAATAGGTCATTCTACCACATAAGTATAGGTAAACCTTTTATGCTTTCTTTACAACTTAGTTTGCTAAGGTCTTTGAAGTTTATTTGACCCAACATTTGGTGTCATAAACCTACTTCGTCCATTTGTGACATAAGACAAGTGGTTGAACCTTTCTTGTTTGGTTCAATGACATAGCAATTGTCACTATTTCTTAATCCTTGAGCTAAGACTTTTTCATTATATTTGTATCTAATTAAGCATACGTCCTTAACAAAATGAATTTCATAGCCTCTATAAAAAAATTTCCTAATACTTGGCAAATTGTGTTTAAGGCCTTGTACATAATGTACATCATTTAGATTGAGAAGTCCAAGTATATCAATGGCTCCCTTCCTAACTATTCTAGCCAAGTTCCCATCACCAAAAGTGATACTTCCTTCTTGAGCTTCCTCAAGTTGGCTGAATAGTGACCTAGCTCTGGTCATATGCCTTGACCAACCACTACCAAGATACCATCTCAAAGTGCTCACAACTCTAAGTGCAGTGTAGAAAACAACTAAACATTTTAATTCATCCTTTTTAACCCAAGTTTTCTCAACCCAAACTTGTTTGTGTTTGACCCCTATTAGTTGATCCATTCTTTTATTGTTTTCTATGTTTGTATTTTCAGCTCTTTGAAGGTATTTTCTTTATCTCAATCTTCATTCATTTTCCAATCTTTTAAGCTCTTGAATTTCCTAAGTCTTAAGTTTTTTTTTTAGAGACATGGTTATAAGTTTGCCTAAGAAAAGTCCTTCTTGATTCATTTCTATATATGTTTGTTTAAAGATTGAAGCCTCTTAGACAGCTTTCCCATTTTTTGTAGAAGTAAATTTCCTATGGTCTAGATGCATTTGAGATGACCTTGTTCTTTTCTTTGCTTTTTTACAAAGCCATTTTTAACTATACTTGCATAGGAGGGTTGATGGAGCATATGGTTATTTAAATCATATCCTAAACCACTTCTATCACCACTATCCTTACCCATAGTTAACATCCTTTCAAATTTCTCATTCCCTTGGGCAATGAGATTCAATAGTTCATTTTGATGAAAAATTCTGACTTAATTTTTTAGCTCAAGAGATCTTTTGTAAGTCTAGCATTAGTCTCTACAAGTTTCTTTTTTTCATCCTTCCTACCTTCATTTTCTTTATGCAACTCAATATTCTTCTCATTTAGTTTCATGTCAAGGAATATAGTTTTTTTAGCCAACTCTTGTTTTTTATTTATAAGAGTTGTGATCTCTAAGGAAGGGTTTTCTTTATCTCCTAAGTCATTAGGGGATTTTGAAGCATTTGGTAGATTGTTTCTTCCAAGGATTTAACTCCTTATTTTTGCCTTTTTTTACTTTTTATTGAGTTTTTCTAAATCTAGACTCTCTTGGCATAATTTTTTAATTACTTCTTGAAGCTCCTCATCTTCTTCATTTTGTTGTTGTTCTTCTTCACTTTGGGAGTCATCTTGAATTCCCTCACTGAAAGCAATAAAGGACTTAATGCCTTGGAAAGATTCATCATCACTTGATTGATGTTCATCCTTGGATTCGTTTGAGTCATCGCCCCATGTGATAGCCAGAGCCTTTCTCATGAACTTTTTAAACTTCGGGTTTGGTCTCCTAGAGAATTGTTTCATTCTAAAGTATGTGGACTTGAGTATTTTCTTTAATTTCTTAGCTACCATGGCCACATCAACATCTGAATATTCATTAGAACTAGTTTGATTTTCAACTTTCAAAGCTATACTCTTTTTTTCTTTTCTTTTTTGGTAGCTCTAAACTTAAGTTTAAAGGTTTGAATTGATCCATTCAATTCTACTGGCTTCATCTCCTCAAGTTCTTGGAATTCCTCTGTGGTAGTGACCTTTGGATAAAACCTTTCCAAGAGAGACTAAGGATCTTTTTAAATTTTTTTTGAGTCTTTAACTTCTTCTCCAAGACTTCTCATCGAATTCATGGTGTCTTGAAGTCTTGTGTGGAAATCAATGAATTGTTCATCATATTCTATCCATAAAGACTCAAATCTTAAGGTAACCATCTAAAGTTTAGATTCCTTTATAGTTCTTGATCCCTCATGGGTAGCCTTAAGAAGTTCCCATGCTTCTTTGGCAATTTGGAGTCCATAATTTCTCCTATATTCATCTCGATTTACCTCACAAACGATTGCATTTAATGACTTATAGTTGGCAAGATATGTAGCCTTTTATGCAACATCCCATTCTTTTTTAATTTGTCAGTTAGTCTTATGTAGCCACTCTCAACTATAGTTCAAGTCCCTATGTCCATAGACCTGTGTTCATCCCGGCCTTCCAATATGTGTAATTGGGTCCATCAAAATAGGGTGGTCTGTTTGTAGCATTGCCTTCTTCCTTGGAATCCATAGCTATATAGGATTAATTCAGGGATCTACCTTGGTTGGTTAAACTCTCTTTTTAGAAACCCTCTTTGATACCAATTGAAATTCAATCTAGGTCCAGTAATCCTAGAGGGAGGTTGAATAAAATTTTTAAAACTTCTTTAGTAATTTGATCCTCTTTTGATTTACTCAAGGTGAGGCAAAATTATAAGCATGTGAATCCAATTTTGTTCCTCTTTAATTTTTTTACTTAATCCTTGTTAATTCACTTAAGTCCACATAATATTATGACTTAAGAAAATTAGGAAGTGAATTCTAATTACCACAAGGCTCCATCATTACTTATAGTTTCCAATAACATAGCGGGAGCTCGACAACTACTTCCGCTTCAGAGTTTGCCTAAAATTGGTTGTTTCACTTAAGTTATTCAATTCAATTACAAATACTTAGTTCAAGTGACTTATTGCAATTGTGCTACACTAGGTATAATTCACACCAAGGAAAAATACACAAATGCACAATCCACACAATAAGAAGACACCAATTTAAAGTGGTTATACACATTGGCCTACGTCCCCTTTTAAATGGATGACCTCCAAGCCTAGTTGATTTTTATTAATAGTTAACTAACTATTACACAAAGAAAAAAAATACTTTTGTGTTTAGTTGTACACTTAGCTTCCTCCAGTGGCTCCGATGAAGGAAGGCTCTGCACCCGGTGGCTCTAGTGAGTGCTCTAGTCTTGTGGCTCTGGTAGACTTCGATCCCTACTTCTGGTGGCTTAGGAAAAAGTTTCAATGACAGTGGAGAAGTTGGTTTGTAGTGCATAGGCCTCTTGTTAGGCAAATATGACTATAGTGCACACTCATAATAGAGAGCTTCTAAATTTTGATTCGCCTTAGTGCAAATTAAGTCTCTAAGACTCAAAGATTGTGTCTTTCTTCTTCCAAAATGACTTGGTAATGAAAACATACCTATATATAGCATCCTAAGTTATGTGTGTTTGCTCGCATATAAGATATGACTATAGGTTTGGACAAAAGCTCTAGCAAAAATTGAAAACTCACCTAAAAATCAATTATGAGTGATTGGTAACTTTTAATGGTGATTAAGTCACTTATTCCACACCTTTTTCGAGCCCCAATGGCTTTATTCCAACAGTAAAAAAACTAGCTATTGTGCACTTGCAAAATTGAGAGTTTTCCAAATCTGGAACTATTCATGTGCTCTAATGCCCTCTTCGAGTGCTCGAATTAAGTTCTTCAAGCAATTGAAGAGTACTATTCGAGTGCTCGAGTCTAGATAGTATTTGGTTTTCCCAGACTAAGCAAGTTCAAGCACTCGAAGTGTCCATTTGAGCGCTTGAACTTGTTAGAGCACTTGAATGGCCCATTCGAGAGCTCAAACATAGCTAGGTTTGAAATTTTTTTATTCTTTAAAATTTTTTCGATGCTTTTTGACCTTGGTTTGGTTCAAAACTTTTCCTAGGCTTATAAGTTGGTCCTTTTGGTTATCATAGGTTCAACTTTGGTCTATATGAGGAAATTAAGCACCCAACTATATTTGGACATGTTATTACCTATCTTTACCTATTCCATCTCCTGTGCATGATGCCTTGGGCTGTGGAAGTTCTTCACTTGATTAATTTTTCCTTAAATAGCTTACAAAACCTCCTCATGTTTTAATGTTGCTTAAGCTTGGTTCTTTATTCTTGACACTTTACAAAACCTTAAGCACTCAAAAATACATTGAACCATCGCCTAAAAAACACATCTACCTTTGGCATGAAATTGAAAATACAAATATAGTTAACACACTTTTGACTCTTACCTCAGAACCGATCTTGGAGAATCACCTGCACTCGTTCTTCTTCATGAACTCTATGCCATATACCTGAAACACACCTCCACCAAACATGAGTCAACCCATTTGCAAACACTGCAAACATTATTTGTGGCCTTCTAGAATCACTGCTATCCACACCATCAAATCAATTAAGTCCTAACACCATTTGACTCAATCACAGTCAAACCATATGTGTAGTTGTCCCAAGTCAACTCAGTTACTCAACTCTAGAGAGGGAACTCCATCCACCATTTTCAATCACAAGAACCTCTTCACTATCGTCTACCACCTTGAAACCTGTAACACATCTCTTTGCAACATCCACGAATTAAACCATGCACCATCGCTGATTATTTTGTGTACCTTATTTTTTGCTATCCATCGAGGTCAAAGGAATACCACTTGTTACCCTACTCCCACTCAAATGATACAATCCATCCTGACACCTTTCTCTCTTCATCAAGACAAAACAGCCTCATGTGATTTTTATGGCTCCACCTACAGCTAAATACATACACCTTATGGAATCCATCCAGCCTGTGGATATTAGATTCCTCCATATCTTTGAGACAAACATCACTCCACTAAAGTATAAGGTATTCTATCAAATATCTTAATCTTCACCATCTCAATACCCGTGATGTCACATCTAGACCTATCACCAAGAGATACAAATCATGTCTTCTCTTCCTATAATATTTCAAAATATTCTTTCCTAGAGCATATATGAACAAGATAACATGAATCTAATATCCACTAATCTTAAGAAATAGTATCTAAAACTTTGGAGACTGTGAAAGCGTCTCCAAGATATTCCTCCTCTTCCTTTTCTTTTTATGCTACCACTACCACAAGACAGGGATTATCACCCTTGCTATTGTTAGCACATTCTAGATAATTCATATTTAAGTGGCCAAAATCTTTACAATAAAAACATTGCACCATAACTTTTCCCCTAGACTTGGACCTACTACTCCTAGATCCCTTCACAAATGACTTCATCTTCCTTTCATATAAAAAGCACTCCCACTTATCCATGAATCTTTGAGGATTTCCTCTAAACCTCCTCGCTAAATATAATGCTCATGACATCATCAAACTTGAGTGTGCCTGAATTCGAGGAATTTTTTAAGGCCATCACTAAACTATCCTAACTCTCTAGCAGAGAGAGCAACAACATTGAAGCCCTAACCTCATCATCAAAGTTTATGCCTACCGAAGATAATTGGTATGTGGCAATGTTGAACTCATTTACATGTTTAACCACACTTCTACTTTCACCTATCTTCATGTTAAACAACCTCTTCATTAGAAACACCTTATTCGATGCCGATGGTTTCTCAAACATCCTAGACAAAGTATCCATGAGATCTTTTGTGGTTTTCTCCTTTAAAATATTAAAAGAAAATGATGATGATAAAGTGAAATGAGTTGTACCTAGGGATTTTCTGTCAAAAACCTTCTATTTAGCATCGAACATTGTCATAGGCTTCTTTGCTTTCCCTCTAATTGGCCGATAGAGATTTTTCTAATAGAAATAGTCCTCTATTTGCATCTTCCGACATGCAAAATTTAACCATTGAATGTTTCAGTAGTAAACCATGTGGATTATTATCCCATTGCTCCCATTTCTCTCACTATAATCAAGAACTCTTCTGAATTGCAAACCTTGGCTTCTAACAAACCACCAATCGAGATCTTAGAACTGCCTCTATCCTCATAACGATGATCTTGGTTCTGATACCACTTGTTAGGATAAAAAATTCTCTTGATGCAAGTTCTTTGGGATGTAATAATAAACATACAATCACAAGAAAACAAACAAAGAAACCACAACATAAATATTTACGTGGAAAACCCCAAAATCGAAGAAAAACCATAGAGCGACATGGAAAAAATTTCACAATAATGGAAGAATACAAGCTATAAGCTTCTATCTCGCACTCTATCCCAGTCCAAAACCTTGAGATGAAACCCTTTCTCAACCCTCTTTTCTCATACCCTTTAGAAGACTCCGTTCTCTCACCTTGAAGCAACCCCTTCAAAAGAAAACCTTTTCTCTCACTCTCTCGCATCCAGACCACTCAATCTTAACTCTACTATAACCTTAGATGAGCTTAAGAACATTATATAGACCATAGAGACTTACTTTGGGAAGACTCCTGAAATTTCTTGTTTTGAATCCATGCCACCAAATCAATTAGGCCAAAATCGGATCAGTTCACCTAGTAGTTGGATCGATTTGGCAAGTCACTGCCATCACTTTGTGCATGCCAGCCACTTCTGGGATTAGTCTAGTCAAGTCTAGATCGGTCCAGCCTAGTCGAATCAATCATGTTACCCTCGAATTGGTCCAAAGTGTCTCTTCCTTGTTTCCTGGATTTCTTCTCAAACTCTCCAACTCCATTCTTCTTTAGTTCTTCCTTGGACTTCTCTAGATCAGTCACCATACCCAAAATTATAGTTTTTTATTCTATCAATCACTTTAATACAAGTTTGCAATCCAATGGGTTTTCTTTCAAATGGTCTAACTTCATTCCTCCACCAAACTATAGCTATAATTTAAATTTAACCCATCTAGTAAATATATTTACTTCTTTATCAAAATACCTAATGTTTAATTCTAAAACTTATCCTTAGATAGTCTAATGAGATCTATTAGTGTGTTAATGCAAATTTTCCCTTGGACACAACTGGTCAAACTAACTGCATTTATACCATATTGAATACACAATGATTAGATCATATATAGTCTATTTCCTGGGCTATAATACCTATGCAAAAACCATTTTAAAACAATCTTGTCTCCATAATTTATATAAAAATGTAACAGTTTATAGAGAAGGTTTAGCTTATGTGTAAACATCATTGAATTAGAATGTTAAATCTTTAAATTTTGATATTAATTATTGTTTTCATATCTCAAGAACAAAAGATTTGAATCCAATGGTTTTCAGCATTTCATCATGTCCTAATTTATAATTCAAGTTTCAAGTTTTACAGCAGGACCTCTACAAGGGTTCCATAATAGGATATCTAGACACATTTCTCAAGTTTAGAGGAGTAGGACCACAATGGATAAGTCCTATATAAGAGAATATTTAGGCCAACATTGTTCAAAGGTTTTAATTATTTGATTCACAAAGAATTCAAATAAATGGGTGCAATCATCTAATTATGCCGATTGTTATTTTTGCCTTAGAAAATCTCTTAAATGGGACATGTTGCAACATATGATAGTACAAGACTGTTGTATAGGTATTTTTTTATATTTATCTAAGTATTTGTGGCAACATCAACAAAAAGAAAAAAAGAGGGCAACAAATGTTCTATCTCCAAATTTATCTGTCCTCCAGTGTCCCCACACATAAAGACTAGTGTGTACAATGTTAAAACCATAAAAATGGTTTTCAAGTGAAAATGTAGGTACCAAAAGGAAGGTCAATAGATTTCAAAGTAGGAATGGTGAAAATGCAATCAAAACTTTGAAGTGAGTATTTGAAATTGGACTTTAGTTTTTAGCTAGAGAAGTAAATCGGTAAACTAGAGAGAAATTGTAACTATGGGTCTATTTTATGGAAAATTTTGAAAATTTTCTATTTAAAAATATATACAACTGGTTGTAAATTCTAATATATTTCATCACTCCAAACCCTCAAAATGGAACCCAGATCCTTTGTAGTATTTGTTCACTTGGAAAATTTTCAAAATATTGATAGAGATTATTAGAATAAAATGGGTTCAATTCTACCACAATAAAGAGGAATTTGGCAGACTTGACAATCATAGGAAAGATAGCAAGAAAAGAGAAAGAAAGATATAAAATGAAAATAAGTTTTGAGAAATCAAGAACTCATTTGCATTGACTAATGGAATTGTTACACTAGATCATGAATAAGAAGGGCATGATCGAATTACAATGCAAAATATAGGAAGCAAGGCTACAATACAACTACTCCTACTGTTATGTTACGCATACTTCTAAGATAAGATAAAATTACAGATGATTGGATTAGGATCCTTTGCAGTGTTTCCTAAAACGCTGTTTTATACTCCACCAGAGAAGTTTCTTATCGTTGAGCTATTGTAAGTAGTAGCCTTTGTTACCAGAGAATCCTTAGGTTTGTAGCTTATATCTTGAGAATTCAAATTAGTTATTCTCAAACTATCATTGAAGATGTGTCAACATCTTTAAACCTTTTTGATTAGTTATCATGCACCATAATGGGTCCATCATGGTTAATGAGAATAACTGAAAGCCCATGACCTGCACCCATGTTTTTTTGTTTAGCCTAGTGGGACATGTGTCAACTATTAGCGTAACTCTTCTTCTTTCAATTTCCCACTAATGATTCTCCATGTGTTCTCTTCACAGTAGTCAAATTTGAAAACATGGGTGACCACATACGTGTTGTTATTGTCATGATTAATTTTAAAATGGGATAAACAAATGCCCCTTGCACTTGTTTGGTTTGAATGAAAACCAAACACATCTGTGTACCCACTCTTTTTGTTAGCTAAGATTTAATTAGAAGCTTTTTGCTTCTATAAGATGCCCCCAAAATAGCTCATTTGCTCATTTTAAGCCTTTGACTTGCCTTTTGTCTTCCATTTTCGTCTTCACCTTCATCTTCCTTAGGGTTTACATTCTTGCTTCAACTTTTGAGCACTTCTTTGCAATTCCATCTATTACTTTTCCTTGCATGACATTTAAGGTTTGAGTGAAGCAAGTATCAGCAATTCCTGTAGAGGAAGAAGAAGCATCTAAACACTCAAGTTTCAGAGAAGGAGATTCGATGAAGACAGAGTCTATAGATACCCCTTTCAGCGTAGCTTAAAAATGTTTTGAAGAAAGCAACAAGCTTGGGTTTCTTTCCACAACCACTCTTATCACAATCTCTAGTGTTGATACTAATATCAAAGCTTCTTCCTCAAGTGTTGTTAGAGCTCCTAAATATGCATGAGGACTAGCCTTTTATGTTGAAGCACATCTGGAGCTACCCTATTATTTTTCAACCGATGTAGCATGTCATCCCCTATGTCCTCATGTAACGACCCCGACTAGGGTGATTGGGTTGACAAAATAACAAAGGGTCCTAGTACAAGGCTGACCGTAACTAGCAAGCTAGGATGTCTAGGATGTATAGTTCTTGACATACCTAGTGGGGCCATATGAGTATTATAGAGGCCATATTGGCATCCCCTATGTCACCTTGTTGCTTTCTTATCATTCTGGTCCCCTGTGACCAATTCCTTTTGCCTACCTAAAGAAAACATGACTGTCACCATAACTAAAGTCTATCATTTTCTTAACCTTTTTTTCCTCATAGAGAGGCATTGCATCCGAGCATTATCAAAGAAGCCAAACACTACTTCGTCTTCACTTTTGATGGGGCTAGCTTAGCTTACGTTGCTTTCCTAGCTTGAGAGAGTAAATAGAATCCAACCCCCATTTGATTTCAAAAGGAGTGTGCCTTCTAGTTGTATTGGATCTATAAGTTTCTTATATGCACCTCCTATATGCATATAGTTGTAGCTTTGGCCAAAAGGAAGAAATTAGCTTTAGCCCCTTTTTTAGTAGCCACCTTATACAAATGCCTTTATTCTTTAACCCAAGAATATTTTCCTCTTCTATAAATGATCCCTTATGGCTCCTTCAAATTTGAATTTATGCCTATTTCAAGACACTTACCCCGTTGCTCTCATCTATTATAAATAACACCCATCAACTATGCTCAACATTGGTTAGAGGCTCGGTATCTAGAAGGTTTATCCCCTTATTTTTTTTAAAAGTTTTAAGAAATCATAAATATAGAGAGGACTTGACCAGACTACCATTTCATGCCCTTTTTTGAAAGGCAATTTGGTTCTTTGGAGTATCGAGTGTAGGCCTCTATTGTTGAGAGCTTGAATAAACAAGTCTGCCAAACCTAGGATAGTTGTTTGATAGTTAGGGACTTATTTACCTTCAGTGGAAGAGCATCTAGGAAAGAAATCTATGCTCCCAATCTTATATCCCATTAATTCAGATTGGTATAGTTGATTTCTACCCCTCTTACCTAAACTAAGACTAAAAAGCATGTTAGCACACTTCAATTTTGATACTTTTGAGAGAGCCCAAGATGTTCGACCATTTGACACTTAGTAGTTGACTTACACTCAATTAGTTTTAGAGACATTAGAGTCGAAGATCGATTGGTTATGCCTTTATTCGAGTTGTAGAAAGCCCATCAAGCATCTATCCTTGATGAATAAGGTACCTTAAAATTACACTTTTGTTATTTTCATTATCAAAACTGTCAAGAACCTCTTTTTAATTTCTTATACTATTCATATTTATAAGGGCTACTGCCAAGGAAGATGTAGAAGAAGCACGTCCAATATCATTGATTGTGTTAGCCCCTACAACAAGATACACCAACTATTCCTATTCCTCCTTGACAAGCTCCATCAAGTAAGAGAGCCTCCAACATAAGCTCTAGTTGAACCAGAGAAATGATCAAAATGAAAAGGAGACATAAGCTTGGAGGAGCACGAGAGTGAGAACCTCAAGCTTCGAGAGCTAATCGAACAACACAAGCAGTCTCTCAAAGCCATAAAAGATGAACATAAAGAAAAGAAACAAGAGTAGGAGGTTGCTCTCAAGTCTAGGGCAGAGAAAAAGGAGGAGGAAACAAAAAAAAATAAAGAACAGGAAGAAAATGAGTAAGAGAGAAGGAGGTTGGAGGTGGCAAAACTGAAGGGCATGAAGAGATAAGAGGAAGAGAAGAAAGGGAAAGGAAAATAAGAAAGTGTTTGAATAGAAGAAGAAATAAGAAAGGAAGAGAAAAAAAAGACTACCAAAGGAGAGACTTCGAGAGGAAGAAGAAAAATGAAAAAGAGAAGAGGAATAAAGAAAGAGATTAGAAGAAAAGAGAATTCAATAGGAAAAAGAGAGGAAGAAACATGAGGTTGAGGAAGAGTTGAAGAAGAAGAGACTTAAAGAACAACAGAGAAAGTAGGAAGAGGAAGAAAAGGAAAGAAGATGAGGAAAGGCAAAGGGAGGAGGAAGAGAAGAAGAAGAAAATTGAGGAAGAAAGGAAGAAGGAATAGGAAGAGGAAAGCAGAAAAAGAAAAATGATGGAAGATATTGAGAACAAGAAGCAGAGAAAAGGCAAAGAGAATATGTAAATAAAGATGGAAGAAGAAGAGAAAATTTAACTCAATGAAGCAAAGTGAAAGTTAAAAGACAAACCGAGGGGAAGAAATAAGTGTGGAACTCAAGGAAGAATAATCGGCCTCCAACCATTAAGAGAACTAGAAGAAGATAGAAATAGAATGGATGAGGAGATGACTCGAGAGAAAGAAAAAGAAAAAGATGAAAAAGAGGAAAAGCATAAATAAGCCACAAAGGGATAGAAGAAGAGGAAAAGAAAAGGAGAAAGACAGAGGGAGTGCAACAGGCAGAGGAAGTGACCATGGACTCCTCTTTTGAGAGACTGATTTTCGTTGTCCTTGTATTTTATCCTCAATCTGAGGATGTTTGGCTTGCTATTGTAAGTATATATTAACTACTTAAGTTTTCTTATAGACAACTCACTTTTGTACTCCCCTTTCTACTTTAGTAGGGGTTCCAAAGCCCAAGATCCACTATAACACCATCGAGTGGGTCTCCTGTTCTAAACAAAATTCTTGAGCAAGCTAGGCTATTCAGCTCTTCACTTGAGGGACGAATAAGTTCTTCCTCAATGGCTTCTGGAGCCACCTTAGAACCCTCCAACAGTATTCTCGATGAGGTACTGGCTAATATGACTTCTTTCTTCAGGCAAGGGATTAAGACCATGCTCTCAGACTTATTTATGAGTGCCTTCTTCAAGTCTTCAACTGTGATTCTTCTTTAGCATATGACTTATCTATCAAAAGAATAACAAAGTATGCTCAATCTATTTTTCTCTCATTTTTTAGAGATCACAAAGAACCTTAAGCTAAAGCAGAAGAGGGATAAAGAGAGTAGATAGTTAAAAGTGAAGTATCAAAAATTAACTAAGGCTCAAGATTAGTTCAAGAGGCAAGTAGACTCCCTAATAGATAGCATCGGTATGAAGATACAGAGAGTCCAAACCTTGGAAGCTGAACTTCGAGCCTTGAATGCTGATGTCACAACCTCACAGCTCAAGTTAGAGCAACTCCTAAGTCAAAAGGTAGCCATTAATGTTGAGATCAATAAGCTTCCTCGCATAGAAGAGGTTTTGAGGAGGCAACTCAAGGAAATCAACACATGTTCTTTAATTATTGGAGACTGGTGGACCATGCTTCGTTCAATCTTCGAATTTTCAGCTTAAGTTCTTGTATCACTTCCTAGTATTCATAATGACTTTTGTTGATACTTTATCACTGACCATGTACATTTTTGTTAAAACTATTCTACTTCAAATGATAAGACTTCATTTAAGGAGACATTATTTTCTTAACCATTCATTAGTTTAATACTTTTTATGTGTGAACAACATGCCCCATGTAGATGGTTTATATAATTTAAAATATTTGCCATTAATTTCCCTTACATGCTCACTACCATCAATGTGCATCAA
Source organism: Platanus orientalis (assembly GCA_025762735.1). Classification (NCBI taxonomy): domain Eukaryota; kingdom Viridiplantae; phylum Streptophyta; class Magnoliopsida; order Proteales; family Platanaceae; genus Platanus; species Platanus orientalis. The sequence continues at coordinate 30,168 of JAOXJP010032105.1, read as the reverse complement.
TCAATAGGCATTCCCATGAAGGACTTCACTAATTAAATATGGTCCTTCCCAATTAAGAGACCATTTTCTATAATGACAAGATGACATTCCATACCAAATCTCCTTCAACAAAGGATTTAGGATTGCCCTTACTACTTTTAATTTTGCAGTAGAGTCGAATTAAATGCTTCAATTTGTGCTTCATCGATATCATCCAGTTCCACCATCATGGATGCGTGGTAATTGAGATTACTCATATTGTTTTATTGGGCTACTCAAAGTGACCTTATGGTGATTTCAATAGGCAAGAATACATCATGTCCATGAACTAAGTAAAATAGAGTTATCCCAATACTCAGCCTCTTAGACGTTTTGTTCGCTCATACTACTTCAGTTAACAATTCATCTCAGTTCGATGCAATATTTTTAATGACTTTCCTCAATTTATTTTGAATGATTTTTTTTTTTTTTTTGTTGATTCTGCTTGACCATTAGCTTGAGTATAATATGGGGTCAAATTTAATATTTAAAATCCATAATCATGGATGAATGCTTGCATTTGAGACCCATTGAATATTAAGCCTTGGTCAACAATGCTTGATATCGACATCATTGAACTCTTTTAGTAGCGTTATCCTACTACCAGGTATAGGGCCAAAAGAGGACATGTGCATTTATATTTCCCTATTATTTACTAAATCACCAACTAGGAATCACCGTGTATTTCCATAGTCGAGAACCCCATTTCTTTTAGGACCCCAAGTCCAATGATTAAGGGTTCGTATTCATCATTATTATTGAGATTTTAAAATGGGATCTTAGAGGGGGGTCAATAGGATCTCTACACTTAATTAAAATTTATTTAACAATTTAAATCCTTATTTAATTTACTTTTAGATTAATTTAAATTGCAATAGCAAGTAAATAAGTAAACCAAACAAAATAGTGAAAAGCAAAGCAAACACAAGAACACACAAATTTAAAGTGGTTCGGCACTCCGGGCCTACATCCACTATCAAACCAGCTCACCCCCGAGCCTTAATATTTTTATTAATAGTTTTAAAAACTATTGTAGGAGAAAATATTAAATCTGAAATTTACGTACAAGTTCCACGAAAATCCTCTACCTTATAGATGCACTACCATTTTCTCTGGTGGGTATGCTCCCGTCTAATGACTTTGATGAACAATTAACTGCATTTGGCTTTGGCAAGTGCTTCATAAGAATCTTCCTTTGGTGGCTCCGACAGAGGTTACAAGTTTTTTATAAGTTGTAAAACTCCTTCAATAGTAGAATGTCTATTTATAGACTGATTTGACTATGGTGCACACACACTTTGGAGAAACAAAGGTTTCACCCTGAATTAAATTCAAGCATTGGAAATTCAGGTGTTAGAACAAAATTCAGGCATTAAGCCTAAGATTCAGAAAATGAAATTTTTACTTTTGTTTCAAACTTTGTATCAAGGTTTGTCCCAACCTTGAGACAAATGTATGAAGACTTCAAAGGGGTCCACCATCCCTCTAAAAGTCATGAATCTGTAGACCTCCCTGTGAAGAAAAACAAAGTTAAAAAGATAGGTTTCTAAATTTTCCAGAAGCCAACGCTTGAATTTCACCCTGAATTAAATTCATGCATTGGAAGCATAAACAGGCGTTAAGCTTGTAGAAGATATAGAAATCCACATTCTTACCCTTTCACAAGCATGGACCTTAGTATAATTTAAAGCATGTATAAACATGAAAAGACACCCTAAAAGGTGGGTATTTAGGGTGTGTAACAGCTTCCCCAAATGCAACCAAACAACTTACCCTTTATTTTAGGAAAGTAGACCGGTCTTAGGAGTAAAACCCCTAGACCTTCAGGTCTAGACTTCCTCTCTTCCCCGAAGAGGAGAACCGATGTTCAACTTCATCAGCTAATTCCGAGTTGGTGGCGACTCCCAATAAAGCCTAACCCATAGGTTAACAACCCTTGCACCCTTATGAACACTCAACACCAACGTGGCTTGAAACAATGGAGCACCCCCCGAACCCTGATGTCCACAATGACAAAATCCTTAACAATTAATGGATTATTTCCCTACGAGTTTACAAGCTAACTCAATGGTTATCCCAAATGGGGATTAGATCTTGACTCCTACCCCTGCACTTTATTCATTTCAAGATACCCCAAAGTGAAATTTCCATGGGGAAAGTCTGATAAATAGAGTCTCAAGATCACCTTGAATATCTTGACAAGTATGATCTACTAAAAAATCTACCAACGCCTATCATTTCATAGAATTTTGAGGGACATATACTAGATTGAACTCAATCAATGCCACACTCTATCTTCCCATTCTTCTTCGAAGGATGGGTCTAGATAATATATATTTGATCAAATTTGTTTGTGCAATAACATAAATGACATGACAAAAAAGGTAATGCCTTAATTGAATTGTGGTAAAGTACAAAGCTAAACATAGTTTCTTAATTGACATATAATTACATTCAGCCTTATGAAACAATCTACTTAAGTACAATACATCTTGTTCATGACCATCTTCATTGTCTAAGGCCAACAAACTAGCTATTGAGTCTCTAGTTGCAGATATACACAACTTTAGAGGCTTCTCTTTTCTTGATGGCATCAACATTGGTGGCTTCAATAGATACTCCTTGATTCTTTTGAATTCTCATTGATGTTCTTTATTCCAGGAAAAATCCTCATTAGGCCTAAATTGAAGAAATGGCAAAAATACTCTTGTTTTTTATACAAAATTTGAGATAAACCTTTGTAAAAAAATTATCTAGCCTACTAATCTTTACAGCTCCTTATTTGAGGGAGGCTTAGCTTGGATTATTTCCTTGGCCTTGTTTTGATCAATCTCGATGCCTCAGTTGTGCACCAAGAAGTTCCCTAAGTTAACTCCGAAGGCACATTTTAAATGATTCATATTAAGTTGATGTTTTCTCATTCAAATGAATCAGTTTCAAGATTAGGTGAGTGGCTATCAAAGTCTTGAGACAATATCATCAATGTATATTTCCATGAACTTTCTTATCATGTTATGAAAAATCAAGTCTATAGCTCGTTGATATGTAACTCTAGAATTTTTTAAGCTGAATGGCATGACTATCCACTCGAAGTCTCAGTTGATCCTAGGCATCGGAAACCAGTCTTTTGCACACCCTCCTCAGTGATGAAAATCTAGTTATAGCCAGAATGACCATTCATAAAGGACAACACTCTATGTCTAGTTGCCCCATCAACTAGCAGGAGAGAAATGGGTATGGGGTACTCATCCTTAGATGTTGCCATATTTAGGTTCCTGAATTCAATAGAGACCTATAACTTACCATTTTTCTTAAGCACTGGGACTATATTAGAAAACCATTTAACATACATGGTTGGCTGAATGAAGTTTGCACTCAAAAGCCTCTTGCTATCCTTTTTAATCATCATCATTACCTCTAATGTCATTCTTCAATTTGGTTGTTGAAAAGGCATACATCCTTCTTTCTTTGGGAGTCAATGCTCAACCAATATTTTGTCCAACCTAGGAAACTCTAGGTATTCCCATGCGAAGTAGTCCCTATATTGACAAAGGAGACTTATCATTCTTTGTTACTCTTGTGGTTGAAGCAAGCCACATATATAGGTTATCCTTGGATGTTCAAGGGTACCAAGGTTTACTTCCTTTAGAGGATCTTCCACAAAGAAAGCAAAGATGATCACCTTATTACCAACCTTTAACTCAATAGGGAGTACCCCTTTAGTTTTAGTGGCATTCCCTAAGCATTCACAAATAGAGACGTCTGTTGGAATTAAGTAAATGTCAGTTTCGATAACTTTTCTAGCATCAAGCAAGGTAAAATGTTAATAGTTGTTCCATTATCGACTATGACTTGATTAATGGACCGGATCTCCATGCATACCTTTATATTCAAAGATTTTAGATGTTATGTCATGCTTTAAGAAGGTTATTTAAAAATTATCTTACTTGATTCATGATTATCCCTTTCTCAATCCCTGGACTTAAGCTCCTCAATGTCATTCAATTTGATGATGACCAAGCTTTCTCTCCAAGCAAATGGGACATCTTTTGTCTTCTATGGCTGGTTCCCTCAAGCCTTGAACTCAGCCAATAGGATTAGGATCATATTGTAGTCCATAGCCCTTTTAAGCATACTTCAAAATTTAATGAAAGTGGTCTTCCTTTTCGGTTCCTTCAGGTTTGCTTCCTTGAAGACTTCTTCTTCACCAACATCTTCCATGAATGTCTCAGTGGGTGTGAGGGAATCAATGAATCATCGAGGTGTCATGATTCAAACCCTTCTAAGGGGTTTTCTCCTTTCTCCTATCCTCGAGGATTCTCCATTCCTAACTGTCATCCCTCATCGATCTCCATTTTATTATGGTTTTTCTTAGTTAATTTTTTATTTTGAGGCTTCCTTTTCTTCCTACAAATCAAGACTTGGATCACTCTCGGTTGTTTTATGCCCGACCTTAGCTTGAATCATTCTCTTCAGTAATAAGAATCCCCTTTTTGAGCCTCTTATGGTAGTGCTTGAGCATTCTTGGTTCCTTAATGACCACTTCCTTGCATGCGGCCTCTCAACCAATATGGAATGGTGTTGTTTTCTTAGTCATCTTTCTGTCTTGCTATTGTCAAACTTTTGGTCATCTCTTTGTCCAAGCCTAGCATGTCTGGTTATGATCTTCTTATATATTCTTGGTGAAAAAAAGCATGTTGTCTTAGTCATCTTCTCTTTTGGGTTCGAGTCATACTTGGGAAATCAGGGTTAAACCCATACTTGAACATTGACTTATGCTTAACATGGTTTTTTTGTTTTTTTTTTTGACTTGGTGACATCATAGTGACCCATCTCTCTGGCTCAGCTCTTGGTTAATTGATCATTTAAGGCACTTTTGTAGGCTCTCAAGTGGATTCATGTTGCTATTATTAAGGAAACCAAGGCTTGTGCACATATTGTCCAATGTCTCTGACCCATGTGTTGGGTTTGAGGTCTACCTTGAGCTTCTTCTAAGTTTGAATCACACTCCTCAAATGGCCCTGAATCGCATGTGTGTCAGGCTCCTGGTAGTAACCATGCCTAGGTTGAATTTCTTTATTGCATCACTCTTCTTTTTATTTGTTTGTTGATCTTATAGAGGCAAAACATGTAGCTACTATATGGTTACATTTTATTACAGAGGCATCTATCATCGAGGTCTTCATCATCAATATTCTCCTCTAGGGATAAAGGTAGTCTTTGCAGGGCCTCCTTGTATGTACTTACATCAAGTCTTCAAGTGACAGGTAAACCTTTACCCTTAGGGGTATAATCCCTCTTGCCAAAAAAGATGTCAATTTGAGGGGCTACTTTTGGATTTGCCTTATGTCTTAGGTGCTCCATTCTATTCATACTCCTATATCACGACTTTGTCTACCCAATCAACAAACATCTTGAGTCAATGCAAATATTAGTATCAAGGTCAACACCTTCAATTTTGTTATTTAATAATCTAAAATCAATAAAAACCATGTCAATATCAACCAATATTGGAAATGGATTGGTATCGACTTCCATGGCTTCTATTTTATTAGGAAATTTGAGCAATTTTTCTTTATTTTGTCTCACACAATATTCCTGAACACCATGCATTTATTAGTGGAATAGGTATAGGAGTTGTGCCACTTACAGTAGTTCCTTCCATTGATCTCTTTGAGGAAAAGAATATATGCTTACCAACTAGCTTTATTTTCTTTGCCTCAAGGAACAGATAAAAAATCTGGTTTGCCTTATTTAGGTTAAAAGAATAGCTCATGAAAGCAATAGTTGATCTATTAAATTCTTGAGCTTGAACAGTTTTCTTTAATAGAGCTTTGTAGGTGAAGGGCTTATGGCCAACAACCTGTGCTAAGTCAATTTCATAGTTTTGGTCTCGATCATAGGTCCCATATGAGGCATTCCTCTTTGGTTTTCCTCCTTTAAGATACTCTCATATCAAGTTTCTCTTTTGGATAACTCGAAAAGGTTGAAGAAAGTCATTCCTACAAAAAAAAAATTGTAGTCAAGCCCATCTTGTGCCAATTTCATGAACTTGATTTCTAGTAAGCCACCCAGAGATCGAGACTTATCCTTCTTAAATCTTATGATAAAGTACTCATCAATCTCGTTTGGCTGTTGTTCAGCCTGGCTAAATTTTTCATTGAGACACCTAAATCTACTCAAGCAAAGTGGGTTTGGAACTTATCTTCCATCTCAACCCAATTGAATACCGAGTTAGATATAAGATTAGTATACCAGGTGAAAGCCTAGCCTATGAGTGAATTCGAGAACAACCTCAACTTATAGAAGTCATGGTTTGATAAGTCTCCACATTGGATGGTGAATTAACTATTGTGTTCCATGGTTGTTTTGTTATCTTCATTAGAAACTGTGGCAAAATTAAGGATTTTGTATCCCCTTGGGAACTCATAATCCCTATCAATTCTTTCCGGGTAAGATTTCATATAGACTGCCCTAGCAATCCTTTTAAATCCAGGGCCATATAGTTACTCAAGTATGATCTTGAGGTGGTAAATTCTAACCATGGATAGGGTAGCCATACTACTATCCTATGCCTTCATAAGGTTGATTAAAAGGGTAATGTTGATTTAGCAATGGGTCATAAGGACTTTAGTCATTGGCATCCATTTGGTCTAAACTGGTCACACTAGTTATTTTGATTTTCAGGCATCCGATATCCTTGTCCCTGATATGCATTATCATAAGGACAGTTATTGCATACTCGAGGGCCCACAAGAAGATCTCCTACAAAAGGGTGGCCCTTTTGGCCTAACTAGGATATGTTGATTCCCAACTTGTCCATGTTGATTTTGCTTTTGAGGACTATGTAGGTATCCAATTTGGCTAAGAAGAACTTTCACATATGGTTTCTTCAGAGAGACCTCGACCTTCTACCTTTAGGATATCCTATTGGTCTCTCTTACCCCTAAACCTTGTTAAGGCATTGGGAATTGGACTATAGGGACCTGCACCATCCATCATACCTCAGGTTCAAGACTCGGGGTGCCATTCTCACCTCATGGCTTGCACCATCGGCTAGAGGGCCCCTATTAGGACACTTGTCAGTTTGTTTGGTAGGGCCTCAAATCCTATCAATTTTATCTGGCAAGACATCAAGTCTAGCATTAATCTCTTGAGACACATCATTGGGTATCTCTTCATTAACAGGGGTTCACTACTTTAGGGATTATCCCCACCTCTTATTCTATCAATCATATCCCACTATGGTCACCACTCTGTGTTCTCACTTGAAAAAAAAAAATTAAATCTTGATGGAGATTATCACAATAAAGTGGGTTTAGTTTTGCCTTAATCAAGAGGACTTTGGAAAGCTCGACAATCAAAGGAAATATAGCAACCAAAGAGCAAGAAAGAAACAAAATGAAAAAGCAATTGATTAATCAAGAACTTAATTACATTGACTGATGGAACTATTAAACCGGATCAAGAACAAAAAGGGGTTAATAGAAATACAATGCGAAATACAGGAACTAAGGCTACTGTCATGACCTAGATCCGAGGGTCATTTTCGTTACCCAAATTTGAATCAGACACTAGATGACTGACCTCCAACCCATATTCGTTATGGGGAGATCCCATTTTTGGAGTGTACCCATGTCATTTTTCAATACAAATTTTGTCCATTCATTTTTAAACATTTAATTCCAATAATCTAAATTAAATATCTTAATAGAATAATAAATACATGTAATCCCAACCATTTGTGCTCACATATAGCAATTGATTACTCATTTATTCACCATTACATTACCCAAGTGTAGTGGAATAACAGGTGCCAACATAAATTCACAAATTCATAGTGCAATGGGATAATAATCTTGGTCTATCAAACCATAATCAAGTGTAGCAAAAATTAAACATCCATCCATAAGGTACCCCAAACAAATGATCTCATAATGTCTGTACGTTTAAATTAGGCTCCCAAAATGAGCCAACCATTCGTGGGGTAAATTCCCCATCCAAATGCTCCAACTCTTTGGGCATCATGAGATATCAAATAAAATTGTACATCATAAACTGGAATCCTAAATATATATACATATCTAAAATCCAAGTAGTCTAAAGAGTCTAATGTAGATACAACTAAAAGAAATGTAAACAAAAAGTTGGGGCTCCTAAGCCTCGTCCCCAACTTTCTTCCTTATGTATCATGGGTATGCCTCTCTCACAAATATCAATCTAAAAGAGGGTGTCATTTTTGGGAAAGCATGATGGGCTTTGTAAGAGCATACAAAATATACATTAGAAAGGAGAAGCCAAGATAAGTACGATAATAGATAAGATGAATCAAAATAGAGTAAGGATTCCAAATGTGTATACATGTGAAACAAGAGTTCTATACATATATCCTTACTATGATTCAATGTATAACTGTGATTCAAAATTACCACATAGGTTTTCAAATAAAACCAAACTATGCATAAGCTATATGCTAACCCATAAGGGTCTCCACCAAAGACCAAAACCAGATGCAACATAACTTATGAAAGATTCTAATAAAGCCAAAACAAAACATGTAATTAACCCATTAGGGTTATGATGTAACTAAATACTAATTACATATAATCAACCAATTAGGGTTCCTGGCTATAAAACGAAATCCTATACAAATGATCAACCCATGAGGGTTCCAACAAAACCAAAGCTTGTACAATTGATCAAACCATAAGGGTTCCGACATAACCAAAGCTTGTGCAAATGATCAACCCATGAGGATTTCAATAAACCAAGGCCTACACAAACATCCTATGAAGGGGTCCATAATCCAAAAAAATTGTTTTCACCTATTGATGTGACCTACTGATTAGGTACCTGAGTGTAATAAAGACCAAATCCGTGAGAAACATTGGGCCACTAGGGTTGTCTTCACCTATTTATATGACCCAGTGATTGGGTATCTAAAAGGGTCATAAGACAGTCTTTGCTTATTAATGTGACCTAGTGATTAGGTATTTGAGTATCATAAAGACCAACCCACAAAGAAGTCTCTGGGCCCAAGAAGTGCAACCCACAAGAAGGGTTTCCAAGGCCACATTTAATTAGCTAACCCATGTAAAGGGTCTCCAGAGTTATAAGGACGATCGATAAAGGATCTATGGGAAATGGGTGCTATCTTTCCCTATTGATGTGACTCAGTAGTTGGGTACCTAAGGGTTGTACAGACCAACCCACGAAGGGGTCTCTAGGTCCAAGAAGGAAAATTCTCATAGAGGGATATCATTTCATATCCACATTCAAAGAAGATCTATCAAATCCATGTTTGTATAATGTAATGTAAGTACTACATAATTATGCTATTCAAAAAAAATTCATATGTCTAGTCTCATAAAGAAACCAAAACCAAAGATGCAACTCTCATGTATGAAGCCAAAACCAAAATGCAAATGAAGATGTTTGACCCATATCTAAGGACATATAGAAATCTATGGAATGTAAAACATTTCCATGCCAAATGCAACTAAAGATAAAATAAAATAACTCAAATGCTTTTAAACTTATGTAGAAAATCCAAGGAAGTTGCTCCACAAAAATGCTGACATAAACATGGATATAGTCAACATGCTTAGGCTATCAAAACTTTCAATGGATACGAATCTCAAGTATAGACATTGATATTCTAAGATTTTAGCATGAAAATTAATAACAAATCTACATGGATAAACAATAAGCAAAAAGGATCCACCAATATGAGCAATAGGAATGTGTAATGAGTTCATAGGAATCCTATAACAACTTGTAATCATGGAGAACTAATCATAAGATTATAAACAAATGAGTAGAGATCATAGAATTAGGGTAAAATCAAAGGTATACCTCATGAAATCTTCTTTCCCATCCAAAACTATAAAAATCCAACTCCAATACTTTCTTTCATAGAGTAGAAATTACCAAACTTTCCAATTCAAGACACCAACATTATGTAATTAGAATTTCTTTCAAAATTCATGAAGATTGGGTAATAAAACTTTGCAATTAAAGCTCAAACCAAGGAAACTAAGATACTGGATAAGGAAACCAACATATTCACACAAATTAGATGGTAAATCTTCCAAAACAAGCTCAAACTCAACACAACTAAGATCCTAGAGAAAGAAAGAAGTGTATATTCAGTATATCTACTTACCAAATTGCTTCTATCCTTTAGATCCAAAGGGATCTTCCTCCAAAACCTCTTTTCCTTTTGTATTTTCTCCCTTTTTTGGGATTAACCATGAAACCATAATCAAAATTCATGAATCTAATAAGATCTTTAATGAAAAACTAAAAAACAAGCATAGACCAAGTTAGATTTAAGGGTTTTGAGCTTACCTTGCTCTTTGGAGAAGAAACCCTCTTCTTCTTTCTCAATTCTCTCTTTTCTCTCCCTTAGTTCCTCTCTAATGTTTTTACATCAAAATTGGGTAATTTGGGTGTTAAAACTCATCCTATGTGAATCCAAACACATAGGAAGGGAAAATCGTATTTTTAGATCTCTTTATTTTTTTCCCAATTTTTGCGACCCTCGAGCACTCGAAAACTTTGAGTGATCAAAATTTACTTCTCAAGCACTCGAAACCTAATTCTCTAGCATTCGAACCCATTTTCCAGATTTTATTTTTCTCAGCTCAAGTGCTCGAACAACTTCCTCGAGCACTCAAAATACTTCGAGAGATCAAACATTGTCTTTGAGCACTCAAACTTCCCAGATTGCAATTTTTAGTTCTTTTGGGTTCATTTTGGCCTAATCCTCTTCCTAAGTTCCATGATCTACTTTGTTCCTTATTAAATTATTAGGTGTGAAAACTTAAGTGATAAATTATCCACATTCCATGTCATTTATCCATTTCTTGTTTATTGTCACATAGGAATGTGTGGGTTGTTACAGATGTAGTACAGCTACTCCTACTACTATGTTACACCTACTCCTAAGATTAGATAAAATGACAGATGATTGGATTCAGATCCTTTACAATGTCTCTAGGAATGCTCTTTTATACTCCATAAAAGCAGTTTCTTCTTGTTAAGTTGTTGTAAGTAGTTGCCTCTGTTACCAGATTGTCCCTAGGTTTGTGGCCTTCCTATATCTCGAACACTTCAAATCAGTGATCCTCAACAACTTTCATTGACACGTCTTCAAATCTTGTTGATCAGTTATCGGGCACCATAATGGATCCATCATTGTTCATCATAATAACTTAAAGACCACGACCTGTACCCACATTTTCTCCTTCAGCTTGTTGGGACATGTGTCTTTCAGCATTACTCTTCTTCTTTCGGTTTCCCACTAATGACGCTCCACATGTTGTCTTCACAGTGGTCGAATTTGAAAACATGGGTGACCACATGTCACTATTGCCGTGGTTAATTTTAAAATGGGGTAAACAATATTGTTAATGAAACTGATTTCGTGACACAAGAAAAAAAATATATTAAAAACCAGCCAAATTTGTGCGGGGTGTTTTAATTTTTTGTATACCTGTCGTACTGTAGACATTTGTTACACGTTAATGCAGAGGCTCCCAGCTACTTAAAACTTCCTGCTTTTTCAATCATTTTCCTTCCCTGTCCTAATTTTTATTTAGCTTATACATGTAGTGTACCATACGATGGCTCTGATATCGAGCTCATCTTGACAACAATCACTCTCTATAAAAAGGAAGAACAAGTACTAACAAGGTTCCTTCTTGTCATTGTTGTTGTTTTACCGTGGAGAAATCACGAAAATTCTAGTAGGAACAGTTCCCGTGGACAAAGGAGATGCATTTGGTAGAACGGCTCTTCATTACGGTGTACACTCAGGTGATACAGAGACGGTTCGATTATTACTCGAATGTAAGCCTTCTGTGGCTTGTCGCTTAGATGAAGATGGCCTCTCCCCTCTTCACATCGCGGCTGCAAAAGGCAACACCAACATGATTAAAATGCTAGTCCAACATTGCCCATATTGCGGTGAGTTACGTGACAGTCGAGGCCGAAATGCTCTTCATTTCGCTGTCGAAATGGATAGTTTTGAAGCAGTCAAGTGTATCCTAGAAATACCTAAGCTCAAGCAGATGATAAACGAGGGAGATGGAGAAGGAAATACGCCACTACATCTTGCCACCATCAATCAATTTTCCAAGATTGTGAGAGTCCTCAGGAAAGACGAAGAAGTAGACTTGTGGGCCCTTAATAATGCAGGCTTCACTGCTGGCGACTTAGCTGCCCCAAGATGGCAGCCTGACGTGCCATTTGATATTCGAAAGGTAACTCATTTTCACAAACATTTAAATATAAAGTTTTTTGCAATGAAGTCCCATAATCATCTAAATTGCATTCTTTTCTTTTTTCTGGTGATAATTCCTTCGCAAGTTGCAACACAATGAGCAAAGGATTATCACTATAGTCCTAATCACCAAATGGTGACAAAGCATCTTGTGGGTATTCTGGTAAATGTACATCTACAAAGTTGTTTTGGTTTACTAATATATTTATCAAAACACCCTTAAATTCTTCTATCCCCCTTTATTGGACCGTCCTAGTCATAATACTACTACACCATTTTGTGGAGAATTCGGATTCAGTGGGCTTAGGAGGATTGGGGTCCACAGCAATAGCACTTTTGTCACGAGAGCAAATCATCAGTGACCAACATTGGTGTAGCCAATGTGTGACCACACCACAGGCTGACATGTAAGTTGTATTGGGTGAAAAGTGAAAAAAAAAAAAAAAAAGTGCTCAAATAAAAAAGTAGGTACCCAAAAAAGGCACTAAGTTCAAAAGCAAATTCTGTGTCAGTTGAAGGCGCATGTCACACGTTGGTCACCCCAATGGTAGTTACAGATGATCACCTCCCTTTGGTTCCAATACCTCATGGTTGAGTTGGATATAATCAACTCTCTAAAATGTTGTAAATAATAATTTCTAATAATAAATAAATTTGAGGAACTGACCCGATAAATGCTGACATTTATGTCCAATTATATGCTTATATTCATATATTCTATATTCCCCTTGTACTAAAACAAAGCATTTACTAATCCTTAAGATAAGATACCCAAATTATATGGTTTTTGCTTTGTCTTATTCACAAGAATAGGATTTCTTTTTGTATGAAGAACTTCGTTTTTGTTAATTAAAAAATTAGCATAATAACCCTAATAATTAATAAATAACTGGTCTAGACTTACTACCTATTAGAGAGTGAACTGTAGTTGGCCATCCATTCTCCTCCCCTCATACCACAAGTTAAAACTATGTGATATCTAAGGTTCAACTTAACCTCTCCAATGACATTCAAGCCATCAAGATGTCCTTTCTAAGGCTTTTGGAGAGCTTGAGGTGTAGCTAACGTGTAGAGAGTCAAACAAGCCAGCTGAGTTTCCGCCATCCACTATTTTTTAATTTGATTGATAAATCTCTGCTGCTGGTTTTAATCCCAGATGCATATAGTTTCAGTCTATATAAGAGGTATTGAGGTTTCTACTACTATAGAAAGAATTTACAACAAAGAGTGGTGTTGACAAATACAGGATTGAAAGATATGAAAGCGTACTATTAGCAAATAATTGTTTAGAAATGATTATGATAGATGCTTCTATAGAAAAATTGAAAACATTTAAGGAATTAATATGCTCATATCTAGACAATATGCTTATCATGGGGATAGTATAAATAGTTAAAATTACCAAGAGCTTTTTATCTTCTAAATTAATATGAAAAACTTGGGAGAAACATATGTAATTCTAGGCATTTTGATTAGAACATTTGATGAAATTATACCTACAGTCCCATTATGTAGAGGAAATATTAAAAAGTTTGGGCACCATGACTACAATCTTGGAAAACATTGTTTGATTCTAGCATTCATTTGAAGAAAAACGGAAGTAGTGATTGTGTTGCTCAAAAAGAATATGCTGTAGTAATTAATAGACGTGTATTTGATGAACTGTAGAAGACCTAACATTGCATATGCAATAAATAAAATGAATAAGTTTACATATAATCCAAGCTATGAACAGTAGACATCATTAGTAAGAATTCTCACATTCTTAAAAGGTACAATAGACTGAGGTTTACATTATTATGAATATCTTGTTGCACTAGCGGATTGCAATGGTGCTTACTAGATTTCATACTCTGAATCCTAGTATACAAGTTGGTGGTATAGTAGTGTCTTACAAATCATCCAAGATAGCACTTTCAACAATGAATTCTAAATTAATATCCTTAGGGAAAGTGGGACTAGAAGCAAAGTGGTATTGAAACCTACTGCTGGACAATAGGTGGATATTCAATGGATTATGACTCTATAGTCCGACTCCCTTTCTGATATATAATCATAACAACTTTCATTTGAGTGCGTTAAAAATTATGAGATAAATAAACCATTTCTACAACTCATTTTCTTCCTCCTCTATAGTTTCTATAGAAATTATCTATTGTAATTTACTTTTTATTCTGTTCTTTGTCTGAGTTATCAAAGGATAATATCAAAGGTTTCATAGGATCAGGGAGAGAATGCACTCATCCCTGAATGGACTGATTTACCTTGTAGTCTAATCGCCGTTACCTTATGTATTGGGGAAGTGATCCAAAAGGGCAGTGGATATATTGGGTTAGTGTCTAGTATTCAACTGGAGATATAACCCAGAAGATCTGAAGAAAAACCCGAATATGACCTGTTTATGGGAGAAGGTGAGCAATCTGTTTTGGGGTCTAGATCCGACCCGCAAAGATTAGGGTTTTGGGGTTTATATTTGGGGGTTTCTGATTTTCTGTGCCACTGCACTTTTCATTGTAATCTCTGCTCTCGATCATTGTGAAAGCTCTCCCTCCATTTTCGCCTGTGGATGTAGTCTTCAAGCCGAACCATGTAAATTATCTTGTTCTTGTTGTGTGATTGTTGTTTGCATTAATTTCTCTCTTCTATTTTGCTGCATATGATCCCAAATCTATGTTTCCACACAATAAATTAGTATCAGAGCCCTAGGATGTGATTGAGATTTTTCAATATGGTTTCAAAGTACAAAGTGAAAAAATTTGACGGGCATAATAGTTTTAATTTATGGCATGTGAGGATAAGTGTGTTGTTAGTTCAATAAGGACTCAACAAAGCTTTGGTGGAGAAGGAAAATCTTCCTGCAATGAAGTCAGAAGACAATAGAGAGGAACTCGACTTCAAGGCACTCTGCATGATTTAGTTGTGCCTGACCGATGAGGTGTTATGAGAGGTTATAAATGAGGTGTCTGCAGTTGGACCATGGCTCAAGTTGGAGAACCTGTACATGAAGAAGTCGCTCATGAACAAGTTGTATTTAAAACAACACCTCTACACATTGAGGATGATAGAATGTATGTCTCTAAAATCCCATCTTAATGAATTCAATAAAGTCATTATGGACTTAAAAAATATTGATGTTAAGATTGTTGATGAGGATCGAGCTATCATTGGTTTGTGTTCCTTCCTTGCATCATATGAACACTTTGTTATGACCTTACTTTATGGAACAAATACCATCTCCATGGAATATGTTAAGGCATCCTTACATTCTAGGGAATTAAGGAAGGTGTCTAGAGAAGAGGGTGAGTGGCACAGGCAGAAGGTCTATTTGTAAGAGAAAGAACAAAGGAAAAGCGTTCATGTGATAAGGGTAAATCTAAATCAAAGTCTAGATCGAAAAAAGACAAGTTGCATTATTGTCACAAGTCAAGGCACTTCAGACGAGACTATCCAAAGTAAAAAAAGAAAATGGAGAAGGATTTTGCTACCATCGTAGAAAAAAATTCTTCTAATGATTCTAAAAACATTATATCAATTACTCATTGTAACGTGTGTACAGATAATAAATGGATAGTTGATTTTGGTTGCTCTTATTATATGTTTCCAAACTGAGATTGGTTTACAACCTACAAAGCAGTGAATGGCAATAGAGTTTTGATGGGAAACAATATGTCTTATAAGATTATATGGATTGGAATAGTTCGGATCAAGATGCATGATGGGATAGTCAGGACCTTAATTGATGTTTGGCATATAATAGAATTGAAGAAGAACCTAATTTCTTTGGGCACTCTTAACTCCAATGGTTATAGGTGTACCGCTAAAGGTAGAGTTATAAGGGTGTCAAAAGGTGATTTGGTGGTTATGAAAGGACAACATAATGGTAATCTATATGTGCTTTAGGGAAGCACAATTTCAAGTGCAACAATGGTATCATCATCGACTGATTTAGATTTTGACATTACTTGTCTATGGCATATGCGATTGGGCCATATGAGTGAGGGGGATATGACAGAGTTAAGCAAGAAAGACTTTTTTGGTGGTTAGAGAATAGGGAAGCTAGATTTATGCGAGCATTGTGTATTTGGGAAGGAGTTTAAGGTGAAGTTTAGTTTAACTGTTCACAAGAACAAGAGTATAGTGGATTATATCCACTCTGATCTTTGGGGCCCATCCCGGGTTGATTCAAAGGGTGGTTCTCGGTATCTCTTAACTTTCATTGATGACTACTCATTAAAGGTTTGGTTGTTTACTTTAAAGCATAAGGATGAAGTCCTTATCAACTTTAAATGATGGAAGGTTATGATTATGAAGTAGACAGGCAAGAAGATCAAAAGACTGAGAACTGATAATGGTTTGGAGTTTTATTCAGGTGAGTTCAATAGATTCTACAATAATGAAGGTATTGTGAGGCGTCGCTTAGTTAGACACATGCGCTAGCAGAATGGTGTGGCAGAACACATAAACAAGACACTCATTGAAAGAGCTTATTGTATTCTAATACTAGACTTGGAAAGGAATTTTGGGCTGAGGCAGTTTCTATAGTTTGCTACTTGGTGAACAAGTCTCCATCGACAGCGATTAAGTGTAAGACGTCTGATGAGGTATGGTCTAACACTCTTGTAGATTATTCTAGATTGAGGATCTTTGGTTATCCATCTTATGCTCATGTTAATGAAGGTAAGCTTGAACCTAGCGCTAAAAAGTGTATTTTCTTAGGTTATAGATCTGGGGTGAAGGGATACAGGCTATGATATCTTGATCCTAAGTCACCCAAGTTTATTATTAATCATTGTTTTTTATCATAGTGAAAGCTCTTTCTTCGTTTTCACCTGTAGACGTAGGCTTTAAGCAGAACCACGTAAATCGTCTTGTTCTTATTGTGTGATTGTTGTTTACATTATTTTCTCTCTTCTATTTTGCTACAGAGGATCCCAAATCTAGGTTTCCACACAATAAGATATAATCAGATTTAACGGGGAGTATTCATGGGACATAACTCAACCTTTGGTTGTATGATTTTAGTGAAATATGTAGGTAACCCATATTTATTTGGTGAACCTAAACTAGTTTTAATCCCAGATGCATATGGTTTTACTCTATATACAAGGTATTGAAGTTTCTATGAATAGAGACATGCGTTATTTTGCTTGTGGTGCATAAATCTTTTATCTAGTACTTTTGGGGGTTATATGTAATTCTCTTTTGGTAGGGAGCGTTAGCTAAATTTCATTCAACTTAAATATCTTGATCACAAACAAAATCCATTGCAAGAATGTTAGATATTCTTTGAGGGATATGTGTACCATTCCATTTAAGAGAAAGATGTTTCCTAGATGTTATACTGCCATAGCATGCTGGGAAGATTTATTGCAATATTGAGGAACATATGAAATGGACACTTGAGCATGTTGTAGAAGAATCTGTCAGCAGTCTAGAATGATACTTTGAACTCATTAGGGAATTTGAGCATTATTGTCATTGAGCAACTTCACAATTAAAAGATAATTACCTTCAAGTTGTATGGGATATCTAAGAAATTCTATCACTAATGTGACACTTGAAATTCTATGTTTAATGTCTAATAATCCTAGAGGGGAGGGGTGAATAGGATTATGTCAGTTTCCTTTCAAAGGCTTTTCTAGGAACACTTCAATTAATATTAAATCATTCAATTGTGCTTAACGAAGTTCATAGTTATATGTATTATGCTTTGGGAAGTGTAAGAGTAAATGTATGTGTTTTGAGGAGCAACGTGAATCAATTAAATGAAGCAAGATAGACAAGTCACAGAGAGAAATGCACAACCACCCACAAGACAATATTTATAGTGGTTTGGCCAAATCCAGGCCTATGTCCACTATCCAAAAGCTCACTTTAATTTTTATTAATGATTACAATATCATTACAGGAAAATTAAACAACCTATTTTAACGTACTTGCTGTCTTCGGAAAGTACCTAATTCAGTCCTTGGTGTCTCTAGTAAGGATTCTCTTTCCTTGGGTGTCTCTGGCTATAGGAATTACAATGATTGATAATAATAATAATAAGGATATGTAATCCTCAATGTGTGTGTGCCTCTATATGGGAAAATTTAACAATGATTTAGAATACAAAAATGTCTCTTATTAGGCTTGTATAACTATGGTGTGCATAGTTAATAATTCCTCGAGAATATATATGAGAGATGAATACTTATGTATATTTAATAGCCTTTACTAGGCAGATATGACTATTAAATTTGAGTTCAATATCTCATGAATATGTGAAACTATGTCTATGATGCACAACTAGTTATAAAGAATAAAAGTAATCAAGATTAGCTATTTATGGCTTTAGTTTATGGAGCTTTTGGTGGTTTGTAAGGTTTAAAAAGCCTAACTCACGATCCTCAAATGACTTGAATTTCAATCTTGAGCAACGGATCAAGAGTAACCACTCCCGCACTTCAAAATGAAGTAAGTCACTTATTAATCATCCAACAACAAACCCTAGAAAGTATGCCAATTGATTGCCGTAATAAACTTGTGTAAACTTTTTGGCAGTGATAATTTTCTCTAGGATTTAGTCCCATTTTATAAAGGGTTGAAGAACCCTAATCGTTTATGTACACAATGGTAACAAAATCCCACAGTTTTGGAAAGATTTCTATGAAAATCAATGAGATTTTTTTTTCTAGGACTTGGGATTGATCCCACTTTTTTTGGGATTGATCCCACATTTCTGGGATCGATCCCACTTTTTCGAGGATCATTACTAGGAGTCCATAAACTCCAGTTTGTTAGGTATTTTGTAGTTTGTCAATCTCATTCCAAAACTAGACATGTAATGTGTGGTTAGCGTTGTGGATCACACAAATTATATAAAATTATATAAGTCCAAAACAAGTCTAAGAAAGTGTTTCAAGTTAAAAGTCAAAGTCGTAAGACCACCAAGAAACAAGATACTCAAGACACATTAAATACCTCAAAAAGTCTCAAGCTCCAAGGTCATGCAGCCTCAGGAAGCCAACTGCGATCTTCAAAGTTAAATCCAAAGGTAAATGGTAAGATTGGGTGTTTGGGTATGGATGTATAAACCTATGGACCAATGGACTTAGAATGGACCTATCCAAATCTTAGAGAAGGCCAAAAAGGTTTGGATAAACAATCGATCAAATTGGCCAAAATTAAGTAACATAGAAAAAAAACTTAATGGGAAAAATGACCCAACTTAAATTACCTATAATTTTTTAACCAGATGTATGCTCGGGGCCTGTAAGTACTCAAAACGAGCAACTCAATGACTCTTTATGAAAATAAAAATATATTTTATTTGAAATGCTAATAATAGCTAGTTTATTTTACCATTTTAATAGATCCATTGGAGGATCCTTTGGGCTAATTTTTTAAATATATAAATAGAAGAATAATCCCCATTGGTTTGTAGAACATATATGAATGATTCCATACTCAAATCCTTGTGAAATCAAACAAAAGTGAGAGCCAAAGAGCCTATGAGTTAGATTTATTTAGCCTATGACATTGAGTGAAAATTCTATAGTTATACATTGTTTAAGGTCTTGAGTTACATCCCATATCACTTACATATACTCTTGGGAAGAAAAGGGGTTGGGTTATACTTAGTTAAATTATCCTATAAAGAGGCAACCCGCATTGGAAGAAATTTCAATAACTTCAACTAAAGTTTGTAACCTTCGTCAAAGCCATTGGAGGTGGATTCTCACCTCACTTGTTAGAGCTAAGTGGAAGTTAGTCCATTGGAGTCACTGGATGGAGCGCACCCACTGGAGACACTGGAAGCATAGTTATAAGGGAGTGGATTCTCTGAAACTTATAATTAAATCAAATATTTGTCAATGTTACTTGTAATAGTTTAGGAGTACTATTCTAAATAAATTAATGGTTGAAAGTGGACATAAACCTAGTGTGCCGAACCACTATAAACATTTGTGTTGTGGTGTGTTTTCCTTGTTTTCTTTGTTTTATATTATTTATGATTTTCATAAAACTCTACAGTGGAACTAATTACCCTGCTTCCACTCTGATATAGGAAACTATACGTAATAATGAACCCTCGTGGTACATTAGCATCCGCTTACTAATTTATTTAAGTCATTCATTTGTATTGAGACTTAAATAAATTAGAGAGGATTTGTTTGATTTACTTGTTATTACTCCGCTACACTTTAAGTTAAACTCAAAATAAATCAACAAGTGATCTAAGTGTTGAATAACTTTAAATAAGTGTAGAGATCCTATTCAGCGCCCTCCCCCCTCTAGGATATTTTGGATCACTGTTTTGGGAATTACACAATTTTGATTCTTTTTGCTATTGGACTTGTCCCAAAGCTTTGGGTCTTACTCTAAACCTCCCAAAACACCTATTCTTAATCCTTTAACATATATTATTCAATTTAAAGACATTTAAACCATTTGTGTTAGAGTCTTACTTTTCTATCTCAAAGGTTGTCTTCTATACCAACCTAGGCTTGGTTTGGTCACACACACACACACACACACACACACATACCTTCCAACTTACCTTACTATACTTGTGTAGCTCTAAAGGATGACATGTTTGAGGCTTGTGTCTCTGTTCTTGAAATGTCTCTTAACTTTCACTTGAGGCTTGTGTCTCTGCTTTTATATAGTACCTTGACTTTTGTCTTGGACTTACAAATACACTATCACATTACATTTCAATAGAGACCTACTAAAATATCACTAAAGACACCTTTTTGATATGGAATTGATAATGTACTCAACAATCTAAATAAAATGCCTTAGCTTTAGCCTCTTATGAGCTACAAGCTTGAAGCTCTTTCGATGCTACTTGTATGAAAGAGCCTCTATAATCTCTAACTAAAGTTGTTACCACACATTGAGTACCTACTACACCATCAACATTTATCTTGAAAGTATCCCTACGAGGTCTCCAATGAGAAGGAATGTTGGCACCCTGATCCCTTGATGATCCTTGTGGATTTGTGTTTAAGATCCCTTGATCTGGACTATAATCCCTAATAATCTTCATGGCATTAGCTATTATGGATTTTGCTAAGTCTAGTTTATGTTCAAATATAAGTTTGTTCCTAGCCTTCCAAAGGTATCATAATATTATTCCTCCTTGTTGAAATAAGATACAAGATTGATGAGATAACGTTTAACCAATCCTTTATCCAGACTTGTAGTGTTTTGTAGCTTTTTCTTAGTCTGAGTCCTAGAAGCGACCCAAACTGCACCACCTTAGCTAGTTCACATTCAAAAAATAGATGGTCAATGGTCTCTCTCATATCCACATATAAGACATGAGGGATCATAGCTGAGTGTAAATCTCACCATTAAACTTTTCAAAGGCAGAGCACTAGTAAATACAATAACATGTGGAAGTACACTTTTCCTTCCAAAATTATTGGTTTCTTAAATATTTTGAGTTAAGAATTTTGACCCATATTTAATCTGAATTTCCCAGAAATCTACATTCCAACTTTGACACTTATAATTTGTTGACAATCACCATACCTATGAAACCTAATCGTCCTTTACTTTTGTCTTGATGAAAGTACTGCTAAGCTTTGAAATGCAAGTGATTTTCACCTGCTTTAAAATCCCACCAAAAGTCCCTTTGAGATGAATTGATTTTCCTATAGGTCTCCTTTGGAAGAATACTTGCAGCCAAAGAATAGTTGTAGCCATGTGATACATTTGAATAGTTTTCAAGACTCTTTAATTAAGATTGTCTATCCCACATTTTCCTTCCAGCCTAATAACTTGTCTCCACCTTTTAAGTCAAGAATTTCTAGCTATTCTTTTTTAACAAACCCAAGAGTAGATACGCACCAATATACTTGTCATTTCCTCCATTTTTTGAGCCCCATCATAGCTAAAAGTTCTCTTTTTCTTTGGGCTTACACTTCTTGCAAAAATGCTTAGATGATTTTTCGAAAATAATTTTTTGTCCTGACCACTTCTCATATAGCTCTAGCATTTCTTTTATTTTATAAATTGTGTTCTTGTTGGTTCTTCCAAACAAGAGTAAATCATCAACATACATTAAGTGAGAAATAGATGGCACATACTTGTTAATCCTCAAGCCTTTGAATTGGTGGTCCAATTCCATCTTTGTTATGGACTGGGAGAAAATTTCAACACAGATTATGAACAAGTATGGAGATAAAGGACATCCTTATCTAATGTTTCTTGTGGATTTGATAAATCCTTCTAGCACTCCATTTATAATGATTGAAAAGGTGGTAGATGTGACTCTCTTCATAATCAAGTCTACAACAATTTGACTAAACCCAAAATGCTGGGGAGTTGATTTGAAGAGACTCCACTTTGTTTGGTCATAAGCCTTGGACATATCTAATTTCAAAGCGAAAGCTCATCTTCCTCTCATTTTCTCCATAGAATATTGGAATAATTCCTTGGTATAATAATGTTGTTTGTGATTTGTCTTCTTGGAACGAAAGCACTTTGAATTAGGGAAATTAGTTTATGTAAGGTAGGTCTTATTCTATTATCCCGAATTTTGGAAATCACTTTATACATGACATTACACAAGGCGATCGGCCTAAAGACATAAGGAAACTCATTTTCAGGTTTTTTTTTTAATAAGTTCAATATGAGTATGATTGGCAAATCTTAGGAGCCTTTTATTTCTTTTCTTTTCTTTTCTTGTTTTTGGGAGGGGGGGCATACCTGACTACATCTCCATTAACTATCTGACAACAGTTTTGATAGAATAGTGTAGGGAGACCATCTGAGCCCATAGAAAAGATGACTTCTTTTATTTCCTCCACCAAAGGAATTATGGAAATAATTTCATTTTCTTCATCTATCATAGGATCATCTATTAGAAGAAAAAAATCCTCAAGCATTAAATCTAGATTCCATGAATCAAAAATAGTTTTGAAATAATTAATAAAACTTGAAGCTATTTCTGTTGGATCTTCTTTCCATTTCTCTTCAGACGATCTTGTTACACTTATTCAATTCTTCATCCTCCTGTTTAAAGTTAAGACCTGAAAATATCCTATATTTTTAGCTTCATCCTTTATCATGGAGATTCTAGAACATTGCAGCCAATATAAGTCTTCATTTTGCAGTAGCTCATTGTACTTTTTAATTAGTTCATGTTCCTTTTGTTTACCTGCTTCAAAAAATATCCCAGATTGTATTTGAGAAAGTCTATTCCTAATTGAGCTAAGCTCCTTCTAAATATTTCCAAAATTTTGTCTGCTCCATTTTTTAATAATTTGTTTATAATCATTTAATTTTAACATAATATATGTATTGTGGTTTTGACCTAGGCCTCCTGGGAAATATCTTTAAAATTAACATGTGTCATCCACATTGCTTCAAATTTTAAAGGACCTCTCTTCACCTTTCATCTTAATTTTTCTAGCTTCAAAAGGATGGGGTTATGATCGCTATTAATTATTGGTAAATGTAAAATTGAAGCACCTGCAAATTGTAGTCTCCACTGTGGATTTACAATGCTCAGGCCAATCTTTCTCTTATGAGAAATTGTGCACTTATTCAATTAGACCATGTATAAGTTTACCCTAAATAACCCAGATCAATCAACACACAATAAATATCGATAATATCTTTGAAATCTCTTTTGCTTGATCTAGAAAAGAAAACCCACCCTTTTTTTTCTATAGGGCTCAGTATTGCACAAATACAACACCAAAGATAATTAGATGAATCTGAGAAACTTCGAATCTCTATCCAGATCATGCTCCTATTAGCTTTCTTTAGACAACCATACACTCACATTAATATCCATTTCTGTAAAAAATTTAAGCTTGTAATCTTTGCTACTATCAAATTGCTCGCTTATTTAATAACAACTACTATAACACTATCATCCCAAAGTAATCATAAACTTCTAGATCTTCCATTTGCTAGAACTATACAAAAATTGGACACCCCAAGTTTCTCTACAACTTTCTTAGATTTGTCTTTAAGCAACTTTGTTTCAGATAAAAAATAACATTTGTATGGGTTACCCAGAGTAGTGATTGAATTGTCTTTATTGTTGGGTCATTTCCCCCATCCCAACAATTCCAGAATAAAACCTTCATTTTCCTTGTGGTTGTTCTAGGTTAGCTACCACCACCATTTCAAATGAATCATTTTTGATCAACTTGATCATCAGATGCTTGTTTTTCTTTCTTAAATTTATAGTTTTTCAACCAATCTTCAGTAACAGTTCCGTTCTATTATACTGATTTAAACACCATAATAAAATAAATAAAAGGGAGAATTAGAGAGAAGTAATCTCGTCTGAGGGAGGTTGGACCTCTGAACTCATTCGAGAGACTTCACACCTCTTGCAACTCTCAATTAAGATTGAATATTCTTCATTTCTTTTCCAAAACCCTATTACATCATTTTATAATAAATTATTTCCTAACTTTCCTAGAATCATAATAGAAACTTTCTAACTTGCTTATAATGTAATTGGAAATAAATCTAATTATAAATTTAGAAATTTCCTAATGCATTCCCTGCCATGAAGAAATTGCTTATTGTTTTAGAGACTTCCTAATGCATCCCCTACCAAAGAGGGTTACTTATTAAAACTTCCTAATTTAGAGACTTGCCAAAGAGAGTTGTTACATTTCATTTCCCATGAAGTCAACCTTGTCCACAAGATTGGAAATCCAAATATATTATTCAAGATCTTAAGAATTTAGTCCTAAGTTAAGACTCCTAGATCATAGATTTTTGGATTGAGGAGTTGTTTGGCTTTTGTCCACTAATGGGCTTACATCATAATCCTCCAAACCATTGGTCTCATTCCTTGACGATGTTTTCCCTTCAATCAAGAAAAATTGTTAAGCCTTGCATTTGTGATTGAGAGAAAACTGTTCATCATAATTGTAGCATAACCCCCTTTCTCTTCTTGCTTTCATTTCAGCAATTGTCAACTTTTTGATATTCAGGTACTTAAGTTTGGATCGCCTAACCTGTAGATTGTTCGGTGTTGTTTCTTGATCTTGATTGAATTTATCCATTCTCTCATATTGTAACATATTTTCCTCAAATAATTTTACCAAAGAAATTTCTTAAAACAACGTCAATGGTTTTTGGCTCTTCACATCGATTTAGAATTTGTCTTTAAGACCACTGATAAGGGAATTCACTAAGAGATTTGTAGGAATGTTTGATAGTTAACTGAAAATTCTTTCAAACTCTGCTTGATACTCTCAAAGGGATCTGGTATGCTTAAGATTCTTAAGCTCAATGAAATAGTCTTCATATTTTATAGGGCCAAATTGAGAGAGTAGTGCTTTGATAAACAAGGGCCAAGAGATAACATCAAATTGTGTTTCCAGCCAATTATACCATTGTAGTACCTCACCTTCAAGGTTAAAAGAGGAAACCATAGCATGCTACTCCAGAGAAATTTGGTGGAACTTCATGAACCTCTCCACTTGATTAACCCAAGGTTCTGGGTCCATTCCATTGAAGCATAGGAACTCTAGCCTTAGTGTGTGCATTTGACCCACTACAGTATTTGGTGCACCATTGACCATCCTTGGATTTTTGTGTGTGTCTATTGTAGGACCAGCAGACTCATGCACCATTGAAGGCTCACTATGTTTACGTGTTGATTGTTCCTTCTTTATCCCTTGAATCAACTCTTGCATAGATTTCAACATTTCCATCATCCCTTGAAAGTTGAATTGCTCCATTGTAGAACTCTTCTTCTGGTTTTTTGGCTGTATTATAAAAGCTAACAAGAAAGTGCTTTGATACCAACTGTAATAGTTCCATTCTGTTACATGGATTCAAACACCATAATAAAAGAAATAAAAGGGAGAATCAGAGAGAAGTAATTTGGTATGAAGGAGATTGGACCTCTGAACTCATTCGAGAGAGTTTACACCTCTTGCAACTCTCAACTAAGATGATATTATTCATTCCTTTTCCAAAACCCTCTTACATCATTTTATAATAAATTATTTCCTATCTTTCCTAGAATCATAATAGAAACTTTCTAACTTACAATGTAATTAGAAATAAATCCTAATTAGAAATTTAGAAACTTCCTAATGCATTCCCTGCCATGAAGGGATTGCTTACTAATTTAGAGACTTCCTAATGCATCCCCTACCAAAGAGGGTTGCTTATGAAAACTTCCTAATTTAGAGACTTTCCAAAGAGAGTTATTACATCTTCTTACCCACCAATCTTAGTTGTGCCTTCAATTTTGGAGTTGCTTACACCACTATACATTCTCATCTCTTAGAATTTGGAAGATCAAATTCCAAAGCCCAAAATTTCCACAATTTCTTCATTTATTGTTGTTCCATTTAACTATCCAGCAGTGGAAAATATGACGAATCCAAGTAAGAATCATCCTCCATTGGTTTCAATTGGTTCAACCAATCTGGTATTTCCGGTTCATGGGGTTGGTTTAGTGGTTTTGGATTATCCTCATCCAGATGGGCAGAGAATAACCCATTCCCTTCTAAGAAGATATTGCCTTTAGGACTTGTCTCATCCATGTCATGTAAAACTTCATAACTCTCAACCTCCATGTGTTGTGTTTATTGTTTTAGATAGGAAGATTCATTGTTAGTTAATCCATCTTGAACCTTCTTAGAATTTGGATTTTGTTGTTAACATTGATATTTAATAAAATAAAGTGGTGCTTTATAAAGTTAGATCCATGTGCTATAAGTTATTAATTTTATTTTTGGTAATATGTGTGTTGTAAGTTTTTTTTTTTGGTAAGGAGAAAATGCTCAATCTCATTCAATTTTATTTTTGGTTACAATATGTTCTTCAGACATAGCAATTGATTTTAGAACATCATCGAAAGAATCCAAATTCCATGAGCCCCCCACCTAGTCCTTACTTGCAGTTGATGCCACATGATGTGCCACATTGTTACACCTCCTTGGAACATAGGATGTTATAGTGGTTGAGTTTAGGAGCCTCCAACAATCTTGAATCACATTTGTAATTCTCTATGGTGGTTTTGCATCCTTGTCCAATAAAAGCTTCATTAATATTTTGCAATCTCCTTCAATGATAGAACCACTGGCTACAAGCTTTGCTATGAGCTTTAAACCAAGGAGAAATCCCTATGCTTCTGTTTCCTCTACTGTGCCTCCAATAATGATTTTGGATGAGCCTTCAATGAGTGTGCCCATTTGATCTCTAGGAATAGCTCTTGCTGCTCCAATTGGTCTTATAGCTCCATCCACATTTATTTTTCTGTAACCTTGTGATGGAGGTGACCAAGTAAGAGGTTTGTTGTCATTGTGTTAGCACATATTTGAAATCCACAAGTTAATAGAAGACACGTGGAGTTAAATGACAGCACGGTAGGCGGTTATGAAATAAGCCACTTTAGGGAGAAGATGAAGTGGATAGGGGGATCCACTAAGAAATGCGTGACACAGTCAACAAGCGAAATGACCCATGATTCAAACTAAAAAATGGTTAAACAATGAACGTGGAATAGAAAATATGGTGTCATGGATAGACCTCTATAAATAGAGGAAGAAGGAATCAACCAGAGATAACTCTCAATCATTACCAACAAATTACATTTCTTCTCAGTAGTCATAGCTTTAGATTAGGCGTAACAGTAGTTCATTCCTGTATTATTCAAATCCCTTGTCTTAGGTGATTCGTCTACACTGCAAAACCAGATTCAACAAAACTCTTCTAGGAGAAGGGCATCGGCTAATTTGTCTTTTTCGCAAAACCAAATTCAATGAAGCTCTCCCAGAGGGAAGGGCATCAGCTAATCTGACTCATTCGTGAAACCAGATTCAACGAAGTGCTTCTAAGAGAAAGAGTAGTGGTTAATTTGTTTTGTTTGAAGGATCAGATTCAATGAGGTCTTCCCATTTCAAGAGGGTAGACGCGGCTAATCTATTGTTCGAAGGTTTCTCTGTAACCAGCATTTGTACTATGTACTTTTCCTTCAATAAATTTTTTCTTTATACTATCAGTAGTGAGTGTTATTGTCAATTGTAAAAGTCCTCGGTCTAGAGGCATTACCGAACCAAAAACCCTTTTGATAATCTGAATTGGAAAGACCCATACACATGTCGATTCCAAAACAAAAGAATTTTTGTTGACTACCAACAAATTGGCGACCACAGTGGGAGATCCTGACTAGTATTTGTTTTGTGTTCGAAGCCATAAATGGAACCTCGAAGAGACAAATGACCCATCAATTCAAATAGTGATGAGACACATGAGTTATCTCATAGTATTAAAAATAAACTTGATGACCATATCGAGAAAATGGAAAAAGAATTCCAAATGATGCTAAGTATCCTAGGAGATGTCCTGCTAAAGGTACTCCAGCCTTTGGTAGAGAACATTCAAGCCAGTCAGAACCTAGGCACTAGGGATAGGGGAATGGCTAACAAAACAGACATCCCAGGATCATCGACTAAACTCGGGGGCCACGAGAGACCTCTCGGACACCCTAAAGAACCTCAAGTTGAGGTTTTCCTTGAGCCAACCTAATAGGAGTCGTAGGAATTTCTACAAGAGGACTAGAATAAGGGAATCAAGGCCCTATAGGTTATCACTCAGGGCTGCATGTTCCAATAGAGCCCGTAGGGATCGAGATACATGAAAACCCAGTATTTGAACCCATTGGACCATCTTGACAAGAGCAATGGGGGTCCTAGAACAAGGGGCACAACCAATATAATGGCCGAATAGGCTATTACGATCCCAACACCCATCGACCCTATCGAAATGATCAATTTAGGTATAATGCTAATGCACACAGACACTCAGGTCCAGGACCTCTGCCTCCTAGAAGGCAAGACCCACCCAACTACTAAATAAATCAATTTTATGGGCAAAACGTAAATGGAAATGGATATGGCAGGGTAAACCGGCCACATAGCAGGAGGCAAGATCTCCCAAACTATTGGAAAAATCTTACCTATAACGATAAGGAGTTTGCTGGTATGGGTATGGGATACCATGCACAACCTTCGTATTACGATAGGGCCTACCCAAGCCCAAGGCAACCATATGGCGCGATCCCTCATGGATATGCCCAGAACCCATGAGAACAGGTTATAGGGGTTTTCAAAGAATTGTATGGACCTGACCTTCGATAGACCGCATATCTAGCATACAAAAAACCTTACCCAAAGTAAATTGATAGGGATTACGAATTCCCTCAAAGGTATAAAATACTCGATTTTGCTACCTTTTTCGGAGAGGATAGAAAAACAGTTATGGAACACATTAGCAATTCACCACACAGTGTGGAGAATTATCCAATTTAGGATATTATAAACTGAGGTTATTCCCCAATTATCTAATAGGGCAAGCTTTTACCTGGTACATCAACCTTCCACCGAACTCGATACAAAGTTGAGAAGAAATGCGAGACAAATTCCAATCCCACTTCGCTCGATCGGATATCGGGGTATCGATGGCTAACTTGGTTAGGTTAAAAGAACAGCCAGGAGAAATAGTGGAACAGTTCATTATGAGTTTCAAACAAGCTAAGGCAAAGTGCCATAGTGGATTACCTGAGGTTGAGTTTGTAAAACTTGCCCAAGATGGACTCGACTTCGAACTTAGAAAAAAGTTTGAGGGAATGACCTTGTTGACTTATTTGAGTTATTAGAAAGGGTTACCCATTATGAGAGCATTCTCTAAGAGGAGAATCAATGACGTAATTCATTATACAAGACATACTATGAAGACCCTAACTATGAGGTCGACCTAGCAGAATTTGTAGGAAACAAACCTTTCACATGTGATGCCTTGGCCAGAAAGGATAGCCAAGCATAGGAATCAAATAAGCCACTAGTAGCAACAAGAACCTACTCCTTCGACCTATCCAAAGC